>VZRV01008896.1:394560-410567 GCA_013398115.1 Falcunculus frontatus | reverse complement strand
CTTCCCTTCCCTTCCCTTCCCTTCCCTTCCCTTCCCTTCTCTTTTCTCTTCTCTTTTCTCTTCTCTTCTCTCTTTTCACAATTCATAATGATGCATTTAATTAATAGTAAATGTGCATAGAAGTTTTCTGGGCAGCCATATGACAGCTACATTAACACCATATGAGCCCAAAATTGTTTATTGTTGTTATAGTAAATACCAAAGTGAATTAAGAGCGATTGATCGGACACTTATTGTGACTTGACCAAATATATACATATTTAATAATAGGATGTTTCAAAAGAAGAAAGAGAAATGCTGGCAGAAGAGAAATTCAAATATATATGCCTCTTTCTTGTTTGTTTGTTTAAAAAAATAACTAATTAGCTGAGCTGTGTGGCCATATTTGAAAGAAACAAAACTATTCACTATGTTTAGTACCACTACGCTAACCCAAGGTGACACCTACAGAAATAACTTGGAAGTGTCACTTGACAATCAATCAATTCCTTATGGTCACAAACCCATTTTAAAAACCGTAGCACCAAAGGTGCTTAGTTAATTAAAAAATTAATGGGGCATTTAAAATCCCACAGAAAGACAGAAACATGTCAGGCTGGGAGGAAGGCAGGAGCAGGAGGGCCCTGCCCTGCATCCCTGTGCTTTCTGCAGGGAAGTGCACGGAGATCGGGGCGTCCCCCACGGGGAGTGCCCCTGCACTGCGCTCACCCAGGGAAACAGAAAAAGCAGGAACCCTTATTGAAAAGATTATCTTTCCCATCAATAATCCCCCTCTAAGAGTTCTTTATTAGTAAACCCCATGGCAAAACTTGACATATTTACAGCTTGCAGTAAACTTTATGTATCTGAAACAATATTAATAATAAGGAGCCGGTGACCAGAGCAAATCATTCCGGCCTGCAAAAATGATCAAGTGAAAGCTTAATTGTACTGAAAAGAGAGAGTCCTGACAAGTTGAAAATCCTTCCCACACACCCTTTCCAAAAAGAAAACTTTACTGAGATGAAAAAAGTGTGTTGGAGGATTGGAAACATAAGAATACATATTTAAAAAAAAAAAAAAAAAGCCCAAGTCTGATATCACAGGCTGAGCTGAGACAGAAACCTGATCTTTTACATGGAATGGGCAACATTTGGGTCTGTTTTATGTGAATTGCTCCAAGCTGTTTTGGTTAGAAATGTATAGATTTTAAGGTAAGGAGTACCGTATAGGCAGTGCAGGTCATTCCCAGTATTGGAAGACGTTCCCCATTACTTTTCAGCTGACAAAGGTAGGGTCCAAACTTTTCTTTCTTTGCTGAGTAACTTATTTGCTTTAATGCTGAGCTGGATTTGGCAAGAGAGACACTTGTATTTTGCTGCCTGATTGTGCTTTTCAACACTCTCATTCCCTCTCTCCCTCCTAGCTAAGGATTATCTTATTTTAGTCACCAACCTGCAGAAATTTTTATTTTCCTTGTTCCTTCTAATGTTTAAAAAAAAAGAATTGCTATTTCTCAGTAATTCTGCAAACTTGTCTCTGGTGGTGAAAATGGGAAAAAGTATGCTGTTTAGAACAATATTTTGGAGAGGATAAATCTGAAGAGCTCAGTTTTTCAAGTAGGTTTTGTTTCTTATTAAACAGAATTTATGTGTTCTTATTATGATTTTTTTCACTAAAAATATTGAAAAATACCTTCCCATTTTGCCAGTCAAAAATATTTCCTTGTCTTTATTTTACTTGACATAATAGCTCACAAGCATCTTTATATTGGCTAAAGAAGAGAACTGTTCATGGTTTGGAAAAGGCAACTAGAAATGCCAAACACAGCATAAGAATTTTTGTAAGAATTGTAACAACTTCCAGGATGTTTTCTAAAGTTTCTGCTACCAAAAAAAAAAAAAAAAATCAAACTTAGTTCCACTTTTATTCTTTTAATTATTTAAAATTATATTTTGACAGCATCATAGTTCTTATACATGCATGTTAAAACAAGGGGGACAAATATAGCAATTTATTTTTGAATGCCTGATATGTGCCATTTGTTGATTTAAAATTTACCGCTGAAAAACATAACAAGAAAGCTGTAAAACTCTCTTTAATATGTTACATATTTAAGTAGTGCTTACTTGTCACATTTTGGCTAATACTTACATAGCCTTTTAAAATGAAAATAAAATATCTTGACCATGATGTTGTAATTATGCACAGCGCGTTCGTTCCCTTTCCAGAATGACTCCCTGCTTTATTCTTCTCTGATAATCACACAGCAATAGCTTTCCTACGTGGCAATTTATTTTTTGTCTTCAACATATTTCTGCTCTCAGAAGAGTTTGCATTTGTAGGGCAGCATGTCCAGACAACGAGCTGCAAATACACGTTGCTCTGTCCCCATGTATGTATACGCGTAAAGGGATGGGCAGTGGGTATAGTTAAGTTTTACAAAGAAAAGAAGAAAATCCTACAGGAACCAGCTCCGTTATTTCCTGCCTTTGAACCGTACTGGTTTACTGTCAGGGCTCATGTGTTTGGCACAAGAGTTTCTTCTGAGTTTGTCCTTTAGATTTTTATCTGCTTAAAACACGGAGATTTCTTCCTCAGAGTGTGGGGTCAGATCTTATTTGTTTGTTTGTTTTGTGTCGTCAATTGTCACAAGCCACATTTTCACTAAATTCATTTTGCTGCTGTACAATAGTTATAAATGAAGCGAGGGGTGGGAAGGTGACTGCTGGGTGACTTGTTTTTTCCTCAACTATCTTCATAAAAATAGACAGAGATTTCATAAAAAGAATGAGGGAATCATTTTGTTTGAAAAAAAATAATGCAAGGAGCAGAGATGTGTTGACTACTGCTCTCAAGAAATTACTAGAAGACACTTGAGAAAAACATCAGCTATTTTTGCCTTGTGATTCTCTTTAATTTATTTTTATTGTCTATTATTATGTAGAGATACATCTGTCCATAAATAGATTGCATTACTTGCTTTCCTAATATAGCTCTGTTAATTAAATCAACCTCAAAAAAGAAATATTTTCTCATCACATCTTCAGCTTAATTGCCTCAAACTTGGAATTAAAAATTGTTTTAATTTCAATACACTGGGAAGACTCATATTTAAAAAGAATAAAGTAGCATTCTCTAAACTTAGAGTGATTTTCCTTTAGTCCGCTAAACTTTCTAATAATCTTGACTTGCCTGTTTGGAAATTTTAAAGACAATACCACTATAAACACAGCTCTTTCTGTATTACCAGGTACATGCACATATATACATATACATATATATATATTCCAAAGGCAGGTTATAAACTGCACCAAGTTGGCAGCTGTCGGGAAGGTTATTTGTGGAGCGAGCGCTTTAGCCTAGGGACGTAGTGGGCTCTTAATAATAAGCAAGGGGGGAAAAAATTTAATGTTTTCTTTAAATTAAGTCTCAAACAGAATTGCTTTAATGAATATCGGAGGAACTCACAGGCTTCAGTTTGCTCCTACTCTAACAAAATTTCCTTTGTGGCTTTCACTGTAAGATCAAAAGGAGCCAATTAACTTTTCTATAAGGTAAACAAACGGGGAACTAGAAATATCCCCGCAAATGATCCGACTGGCGGAGTCCGGCCTTTTGTTGTTTTCCCTTTATTTTTGGTGCCATTTCCCGCATCGCCAGGGCAGGGGCAGAGGAGGTGCCCCCCTTGCTGGGCTCTGAGGGGACCCGAGCAGGGGCTGGGGAGGCAGCTCAGCCCTGTGGGACCCAGGAGGGCAGCCGGGAAAGGCTGACAACACCAGCACAGAGGAGCCCAGGGCTGGACCAAAGCTGGGTGCACTGCAGCTTTTGAGATGCAAGATGTTTCTCAGCACTGAGGAGGATAGTATAAACTGAGACCACCATATAATGGGGGAATGGGAGCATTTCTTCACCCTCACAAACTGCAGTCCCTCCTCTACTGCTGGCTTTGACAGGGTCCTCCTCAGCCTGAAAAGTCCCACACAGGCATAGGAACCCATCGGGCTGAGGGACCCAGGCACAGCTTGGCCATGCTTCATGTCCCAGGGAGAGACAAGAGGGCACACACAACCGGGGTTGCTCTGGAGAAATCTGGGGTAGTAGAGAAGCAGCAAATTCACACACAGACACAGGGACAAGAGCAGTGGCCAGGGAAGGAGAAACAGAATGCACGAGAAAAACGTTCCGCTAAACCCTCTTCGTTTTTCTTCTCATGATGTGGAAAAAAAACCAAAACAAAACAGCACAAAAATACGCAGGTCCTCACTCCCACCTTGCACATAACCAAGAAACCTGCTCTTTTTAACTTTTCCCTTGCTGGATGTTTGCTTGGCTCCCTAACACAGCCGCACTTGCCCGGTCAGCCGTGGAACAGCTGCACTGCTCTCCCAGTGAGAAAACAAAGTCCTCAGGATTACGCCTCTCCACTGGGAGTGCCACACTGGTCCACCAAACCAGCCCCAGCTCCAGGGAGCAGCCACTGCTCCCCACCATCACCCAGACAGGAGAGCCAGGACGGCTCCCTGCACCTCAGCAAAGTCACTCTGGTTTTAGGGAGCACGAGCTGTATTTATAAATGCAAATAATGGAATAAAATCATCTACCCTGGGGGGGGAAAAAAAAAGCTTTCTGGAGCTCCAGTTATGTTTACTTGAGGTGGCCATTTTATCTTTGAAAGAGCTGCTGAAATTGAGTGTACCACGGGCAGGACAGAAGAATGCTCATTTTTTACTAATTTTCTGATTTTCCACAGAAAAGTAGATAATTCAGGAAGGTGTCAGGCCACGCTGATGCTCGTGCTTTGCCTCCAAGGTAGCTCTGTCTGAATTAAGTGGAGTGCCCCTGATCCACACCACCTCACGGTGTGGGGCCCAGAGGTGCTGCTTTGGAAACAGCGAGGCTGTGCCTCCAGCCCCCCCAGCCCCAGCAGTATTGCTGCCTAAGAGAGCAGCTGTCACATCAGCCATCAAATATCAGGGTGCAGAAGCCCCCAAAAGTTTCAGAGGACACAATGTCTTGCCTTTAGCCATGGGGCCTGAGAGCCTGGGTTTGCAAGGCCAAGCAGGTCTTGGTCATCCACGCAATGTGAAGTTCATCAGCATTAATTGCTTTGCGGGGTCAGATCTAGAGGTAGGAGCAAACTCAGCAGCAGTGACACCAAACTCTTTATGGCTCTTGGGTCAGGTGCTGCAGTCACCAGCACCATGGAAATACTGCAGATTGACAGGCTGAAAGATGCCAGGATGCAGATGCGAGTCACAGACTTTATCACTGTATAAATATCTCAAAATACTTCCAAACCTCTGAATAACAGAGAAATGCAGCCAGCTCTGGGATGGAGGGCAGCAGATAGCAAACTGGAACATTGCAGAGTAATGGCAGGAAGGAAGGAAGGATTTGGCAGGCTCCCACTCACACCAAAAGGCATCCATGGCGTTTGATATCTATGCAAAAATATCTTGTCCCTCCCAACAGCACCAAAGAACTGCAAAGCCATCTCACCTGCATGCCCACCCTCAGTAGTTCCAGCCCCGGGTCTCTCCCCAAGTGCCTGGGAGCAGAAAGGCACATCTGCACTCCCACCAGCCGTGGGGTTTGCTGGCTCTCATTTCAGCGCCACAACCTTGCTGGAGACGTGCAGAGAGGAAAGTGCTGTTCCAAGGGCTCTCCTTGTGCTGCCACAGCCTGGCTCCTACACATGCCATTCGGGAGCACAGAGAGTTTCTGTCCCTGGAAAGTGTGCAGGGGTGACCTGAGCAGAGTGCTCCGCATCCATGGGGCAAAGCATCCCACCGTCCTTATGCACCAAATAATCTGAGGAGAAGCAGAGTGATGACTGCAACTGCGTGAATAGATTGTTATTTTAACCCTCAAATGGGTTTAATTACTAGGATTTTTTTCGCTATTCCAAGCAGCAGCTAACAGTTTCTTGGGTTTTTTAGAACAGGCTTTCCTCGTCATGTCACCAGTACATGAAATTAAGAATTTCTCTGCCCCCACTCCCAACCCCCACATCTTCCTGTCAGATCCCTTTGGTGGGGAAGGAGAGTTAGCAATATTCACAGATCCCAGTCATTAGGCCTTTCCTGCGTAATTTCTAAAATGCACTAAGAGAAGAGCAGGGGGGCGGGGGTGGGGGGGGGGAGCAAAGAAAAACTCCTTTATTGTGCTGAGGCTCATAAATTCACTGCAGGATGATTTATAGCAGCAGAGCGTAGCACCTAACTCAAGTCAATGCAAGAGGTTAATATGAAAGGTTAAGGAACTCGGTTCTGGCTGATTTATGGTTGGACTGTCGGCTTTTATCCTGACCACAGCTCTGCAACTGTAGCTTGGGACTCTACAAAGCACAAGAGGGGGTGGTGGTGTTAAAAAAATAATGTGTATTTAGACATTATCCCTGCCCATAAAATAAAGACCCCAAAATTCTTAAATGACCGAGGAGCTTTCGTATCACCACATGCCACTGCGAAGGCAAAGCACCTCCACTCTTCTATTCCCAGGCTCCCAGACCAGAGGGGATTGCTGTGATCATCTTGTTTGCTTCCTGTATTACACAGGCAATAGGTTTTTCCCCGAGAGCTAGGTTAAAGCATGTCTTTCTGAAAGCTGCCCAAGCTCAAAATTCCCAAATGCCAGGAAGCTACAGGACAGAGCCCAGGATAGGCAGAGGTGCCTTTGATGACAATAAAATGATACCTTGCTCCAAGGATGAACTTGCTTGACTCCAGAATCCAGCCACTGCATCACAAAAAGTATTTTTGCTTGCAGGATGGAAAAGCCCAATGTATGTGGATATTTCTGTTTGCAAGTGCACACAGTCAGTGATCTCCCAACATTTTCTCTCCAGTAAAATGACTGGATTATGCTATACACAGCCTCTTTCCGTGAAATTTATTACATTGCCTTGCCAAAAATCTTTTCAACCTCCTCCAGTACTTGTCCAGCCAGAGGAGAGCAGAACTGGGTGCAGCATTTGAGTAGCAGCCTTATCAAGTGTCATACAAGCTCTGCTCCCAGAAACAGGCATTTCTACTGGTGTCACACTGGCGGTTATTTTCATTAAAATACATGAAAAAATTTGCTTTTAGTTTATAAAGTTCTATCTTAATTCCACGTACTAGAAGATTTTAATCTGGCACTTTAAGACAGGCATCATCAAGAAATATGAATAGATGGATTTAATGTAAGTTGGTTTTACCAAGCAGGCTGTATTCCTGTTTGAAAAGGACAAGCATCTCCTCTCACCAGACTCATTCCTGTGAAGCAGTGTATTGGCAAAAGACTTTTGTCCTTGCTGTTTACCAAAACCATTGCACTTTTAATCCACGAACAATGTTAGACTTCTCTGTCTATAGATCCCTGAATCATCTTTCAGTCCCAAACTTAGCATTGTTTATTCTCAAAGTCTTGTGGATTTGCCCTAGATTTACCTCTGTGTAACTGAGAGCCCAGTGTGGGCACTCGGGAGCAGTTCTGTCTAACCACCCATGCTGGAGAAGGGACATAGCGAGGATACTTCTGCAGTAATATTTCGCAGCAATGATCCAAACCCACAAGAAATTCCTGTGCCTGTAGGTCTATTACTTTGTTAGAGAAAAATTGCATTTATCCTTCGATTTTTTTCTATTAAAGCATCTGTCTGTCAAAGCTTTGGGGAGCTGGGCTTTGTGAAGGCTCCAGCCCAGAACTAGCCATGAGGTCTTCCTGCTCAGGAGGGAGGAAGAACTGGGAGCCAGAGGCAACCCTCAGGCACTCGGTCTTCCTTTCTCTGCTGTGCCGGGCAGGGTGTAACTCAGCTCCCCCAGCCAGGACACAGTGTCCTCTCAGTCCCTGCCAGAGCCCTTGGCCATCCTAGTCTTTGCCCACGAGGTGCAGAAACCCCACTCCCACCAGCCCTTCCCAGGCTGCCTTTCCAGCAGCTGCCTCCCAGCATGGCACACAAAGGATGTTCACGTACCAGCTGGGCAGCAGCACAGAGGGGACAGTGTCCCTGGCTGTTTGCAAATGCTCCCTGCACCAAGGATACGCTCCTGGCCAAAAATAGCCTTTGGATTTACATGTGTTGGCTAAACAAATCATGAAGATTTTAACCCCACTTGAAACCCAGATCTCCTGAGGATTTCTAATCAGAGAGAGAGGAATGTACCCTTACGTGTTCAGGAAAGACATTATTTTTTTATTAGCTGTGTAACTAAGCTTTTTGTTTTCACTTCACTTTCTTTTTGGTCAATTATGGTTGAATAAGCTCAAATTTTAATATCTGCATGTTTGTGCTGCTAGACACTGTTCCTGCTGATTCTGGAGAATAGAGGACATTGGTTTATGGCCCATATGAGGCAGAAAGAGACAGAGGCAGAAAGAAACAGAGAGAGAGGAGAGAAGTTGGCTTTAAGACTCTTCTTTACCTTATTTTTGAAGAACAACTCATGGGCATATTCCTGCTCTTGGCTCTTTGCATAATACTTAGAGTATTATGCAAATAATTTGCATAATACTCTAAGTACGTAAGATGCACAAGTATCTTTAAGAGCCGTTATGCAAAGGTGAAGTACAGAGTAACTTTGCCAAGTTATTGTAATCTGGGAAGGTGGGCATTTGTATAAAGAACTGTAAGTTTTGTACACAACTAGTAAGATGCTTAAATGCTCAGTGTATAGTATTTCAAGTGAAAAATATTGTCTCTCTCTCTCCTCTCACTTTCCCTATCAATTGACATCAATGGTTAAAGGCCTTGGCAGAAAATCTAAATCACAGATAAAGAAGTAATACAAACAGAAAGCCTAATCCTGCTGCCAAGAAGTTGAACAGCAAAAATTTTATTGATGTTAGCATAGTCCAGATTGGGCCCAGGCGTATAAAAATTAGGACAAGTTGCTATCTAGATCGTATGAGCCAACATAATGCAGTCTCAGGAGGTTAGGGAGATTTCCCTTTGGAAATACATCCACCTAAATGCTTGGAATGCTGGAGTTTCATATGACTAAGAGAAGGAGATAGTTCCCAAAACTCAACTTCCCTCACAGACCTGGACATATGCTTCTTGGACAGCTCCAATACACACATATATATGTATTTCTCTTTTTAGCAGAAAGAAAAGTAAACTTTAAAGTCCACATGCCTGTACTAGTAGAACATATGTGCATGTGTACTTCTTATGTAAAGATGGGCTGAAGAAATGAGTATTCTTAACACTTCTCCAAACTGTTGCATGTTCTCGCACTCTTCAAGATCAGACAACTTTTTACAAGTTTAATACCGTGAGCAGCCACAGCTGTAGGGAGTCCATGCTGCTGTATGTATGTGGTCCTTCATATTTTTATCAGAGGAATCTCTCAGGAGATTGAAATATCAGCACAACAGCCTTGAATTGGCCTCTGCCTCTGCAAGGAGACTATGTAAGAGGTGTATCCTCAGCAGGCCTGAGCAGCAACATCACTGCAGTGAACTTCACTGGAGGGCTTTTCCTCCAGGACATTGATTTGATCTCCAGGTAAATTCAGTTCCCTGTGACCATACCTGCCACTTGAAGAAGGACATAACCTTGCAGACCCAGTCATAACCACACCATTTTTCTTTTCCTGCTGTAGTTATTTGGGTATTTCAGAGGGCAGTCCAGAAGGATCAGCTGGGCAAACCCCATCTAGCTTCTGATAGCAAACCAAGACGGTGCTTGGCAGCTTGTCGTGTACAGGTATGAAACAAGTCAGGGTCAAGCGTCCAAGAGGACAGCACCAAATCGCCCCCAGTGCTTCTTGCACCAGGTTTCCTGAGTAGTTGCCAAAGCCAGGGAACTGATTCCCCCTGCCAGGCTTGCACCCAGGGTAACGCAAAAATTATGCCCCTGACGAGGAGGAACTGGACACGAGGCAATGGATGGAGTTCCAGCTCATCCTCAGCCATGGAAGGAGCTGGACTCCTGTTTCTTTGGTATCTGTGAGGTCTCTGTTCATCTGTGCAGTTCAGTGATCTCATCCTTACTGGTTGTCCCAAGGTAAAATAAATTTATGGATTTAAGGTGACTGAAGGTTTTTAAAACAAATCTCTTCTTGTCCCTCAAGGAACCTAAAAAAATCATATTTCAGCTTTCTGTTTTGTTTAAATGGCATCACACAACTCCATTGCCCTCCCGGAAATATCACCAAAGAGCTGCCTCAAATATGACCTGAGAGAGTGCTGATGCAGTTGAAGTAAATCATGCTGGTGATCCAGAGTGAACTGCTATTCCCATTCTCCTTATAAAAATAATATTAACCTAGAAAAAAAGAAAATGCTGAGTTTCTTGGAACTGGCTATCGGTTGAGTGGGTCAATTTAAGGTTTTTAGTGAATATATTTCCTTCATGCAGCTTGAGGCCCTGAAGAGGAGCTACTATGCCTCTTCCAATATTTTTCAGTGCCATGTGTTGTATAAAAGAAGAAATCAGATAGACACACCGTTGAACTCTCTCCTTTTGTCCAGGTTGGCCAGAAGTTTTGCTGATTCTGACTGTTGAAAAACAGTCAACCCAAAGCCGAGCTGCCCTCCTTCCGAACAGTATTATTTTTTCAGAACATCAATAGTCTTCTTTTTTTTTTTTTTTTTGATTGAGGCAAATATTGAAGAGTCAAATGCGTTGTGTGAATTGCCATGATGCCACCAGAGCCATGCCAGTTTCTGTGAGGTAAATAAACCATCCTGGGTATTCAGTACACTAAGCCCACTGTAAACATTTCTGCTGGGAAGGAAGATGGGAAAATATAAGAGGTAAAAAGATGTGTCTTAACCCCTCTAGAAACAGCAGGTTCGTATTTCAGACTCATGGGGTCACAGACCGTTGTGCTTCTTAAAAGGAGTCAAAAAGTCACAAATACTGTTCACTGAGCAGATGTTGTCCAGATAATGGCAAAGGCGTGTTTGATTAATACTGTTTTGCCAGCATATTTAAATCTTGCCCTACCAAGCTGTAGGCTGCTTAATTAAATTTTTGTTCAAAAGGAGAGCGGAAAAAAAGCAAAGGACCAGTTTCTAGGTGTAAAACTAGTATTATCCTCATTGAAACCACTCTGAAGCCAATAGAGCAAACAACTTGAAGTAAGGAAAATTCTGACATTTTCTAGCCATGTTCTGGCAGCAAATATGTTTTTGACAATCATTGGCAAGGAGCTGAGAACTGTTCCCATTCCCATGTCAGCAGAGTGCTTGCTGGTGGGCAGCTCACCATTGCCATGAGCCTTTTGTTTCCATTAAAGTCTACATGAGTTCACAGTCATGTGCACGCCTCATGCACTCATGACGTGTGTGACTAGGAATAATTCAAATAGAAATAATCACATTGGCTCAAAAATGGAGATCAAAATCCTTATTGACCTTTACGGGCAGTGACACCTTCACTCTGACCAGTGTGCTTAGGACCAAGTCTCAATGCTTGTTTCATATCACTGAAAAAACAGAGGCACACTGCAAGATGCCATGGGCAGGAGTAATATATTTTGTCTCTCTATGATCTGGGGGTTTTTTTTGCCTTTGATGACAGGATTCAATGCAGAGATTCACTCAGATGGCATGGAAATTTCAGAGAGTCACAGACAGCATGAAGTCCCTTTTAGGAGAATCTGGGTAATGTGAACACTTACAAATTGGTCATTTATGTCAAAATATAAGAATAAGTGTGAGATAACAGATTCCTCCATATATGGAAGTCATGACCATAATATCTATTTTATTATATACCACTTATTCATATACCAATGAATCTAATACCATAAGCCAAACAATAGAGAGGTTTCATTTTGTCTGTAGAAACCTCAAGTGTTGGATGTGAACTCAAGAGTGATGTTGGCCTGATCACAAAAAGGGGTTGAGGTCACTCCTGTGCCACCACAGCAGAACTGTTTGATGGATTCGGTGCCCTTGACCCAGGGCAGAGAATCTTTCTGATTTCACTGCTGAGAAGTGGGGAGAAGAAAAGTATTCAGAGATACTCCACGGAAAAGAGAGAACTGGTTGAGCTGATTCCTTCATGAACCAATGGAATTTGTTCCAAAGGAGTGTGTACAGGCACTGATGGTTCAGTGAAACATCACAGTATGATCGGTCTCTGAATCTACTTGGAGTCTAGAGTGATCTGAGGAGAGAAAAATCCAGGTCTAGCCACAACTGGATTAATACACACAGAAGGCAGAAACACAGCCATATCAGCAAGTATCTGAGTTACTGGACAGGGAATGCAAGGTGAAGTGCTCCTTGGAGAATGGGCAACCCAAAAGCTTTTACGACATTTAAATCTGGTAATTCCTTAAACCCATTGGCTTTTCCTGGTCTGATGCACAAAGATGTGTTTCACATGCTCTGGAAGTGCAGTTCTCCATGATTAGTCCATGCATACTTCACACACACATCTCACTGTGGGCCTGGGACACGTCTCTCATTAGTGAGCAATCAGTTATGTAGTGCTGCTGCTCTCAGCACATTTTTGTTAATCACATCTGAATCAGGGTTACTACTTCTGGGTAAGCAATCAGAAGTTTAAACTGCATCTGGGTAAATATTCACCACTGCATGAGGGTTTAAGCTGCTCCCAGCAGAGTCAGGAGTCATCAAGCAAATGCCCATGGCTTGTCTGGGTGTATCACCATCTGTCTGCATGGTTTTGTCCTTTTTCAGTGGCAAATGTGGGCTTAGTGCTGATGCACGTGAAGGACTGGTGGCTTCACAGAAAAGCAGGTGCTCTGAAAGCTTTAAATAGCTCTGCCACATACTTCAAACATGACTGGCAGCACTCCTAGTATTCTGCGCTGCATTATTTGGCCAAGAAGCCTCAGCCTTTAGCTTCCAGACTTGGCCATTTCAACCTTAAGCCTCCATATGTCTCAGTCCTTCAGAGCATCCCACCACTGAACCTTGCTTAACACAGGTATGGTTCCCTGGGGTGCTGTTCAAACATGCCAGGGGAGGGGAACATAATGAGAACCCATGGCAGGGCATCTGTAATTTAAGCCAGGATTTGAACCCAGGCCTTGGCAGATGTCTAGGAGAATTTTGCCCAAGTGTGCTTGTTTTCCTCCTTTCTTTTTCCAAGTGTTTGTTTCCCAGTTTGCACTAAATTTTATTGAAAACATCAGGCTAACAGCAATGGGGAGAGTGGTTGAGTAGATTTTGCCTCTTTTTCCCTTTTCTTTCTGGAATGCAGCCATCAAAATAAACATTAAATGCAAAATGCTGGGGCTTGAGTTATTACTTGTGAGGGTGCTGGGAGGGAAATTTATAGCAACATTACTGTGTTTTGCTAGAAATCTCTTAATGCACCAAAGTGGAGAGGTGTGTGTGTTTTTTATTAAAATGTTACACTCTATAAATCTGAGCAGCAGGGAGGACACAGGTGGCCCTGGGGCTCAGCTGACTGGACTGTCATTTTAAACTTGGGGAAGGTCTGTCTGACTGTCCTCCCACCCCATCCCCACATCAGCACAGCCACAGGCTGTCTCCATCACAGACTGTAAGGGCTCTGGAGGCTCTGCCTCTGCTTCATTATGGCAGCCTTCCAGTACCTAAAGTGGACCTACAAGAAAGAGGGAGAGGGACTTTTTGCAAGAGCATGTAGTGATAGGACAAGGGGGAATGGCTTTAAACTGAAGGAGGGTGTGTTTAGATTAGATATTAGGGAGAAATTCTTCACTGTGAGGATGGTGAGGCACTGGAAAAGGTTGTCCAGAGAAGCTGTTTATGCCCCATCCCTGGAAGTATTCCAGGCCAGGGCGGACAGGGCTTTGAGTAACCTGCTCTAGTGGAAAGTGTCCCTGCCCATGGCGGGGAGATTGGAACTGGGTGATCTTTAAGGTCTCTTCCAACACAAACCATTCTATGAATCTTTGCTATTATTGTTGTTGCTGTGGGGTTTACTCCCTCTTTTTTCCTTCTGATTTTTAAGCCAACAAAAATGACCAGTCATACTAAGTCATTGCCCCAGCTTCGATAGCAAATTTCCTAATGATTTCATTCAAATACTCTTCCTTTTAAGATGTTCTCAGAGACCTTCTCTTGTGTCCTGGCAGCAGTGTGTCCTGATGAGAAGTTTTCATGAGTGAATGACCCCTAAAAGCTGAGGATGGCAGCTGGGCAGAGGTCTGTTGCTGTTGTCACCTTGCAATTTGGAGACTTGGGTGCACTTCACCAAGGTTGCTAACTCAGTACAGATTTCTGTGCGAGCAGCTGCAGCTTTCTCAGGCTCCAGGGAAAAATGGAGAAACTCAGGACCTAGAGAAATACCAGTCACTTGTGTCCCTGTGTCTGTCTACTAGATAAGGTACTTCTGCCTGAAATTCAGAGGCTGGCCGAGCCGCTCACGTGGGCAGGTGGCTGGTACTGCTGAGCTGCTCACTGGAGGAAGAGGCAGAGTCCCACAGGACTCCTGGGCTCTTTCCCAGCTTCCAGTGGACAGCAGATATTGTGGCTTAGTGTGAGTTCGGGCAATCACTTTGTTTGAGATTCATTTTCTCTGCCTTAAATTAAGGGTGGTTCCCACAGTGTGAGACTTTACAGTAAGAACATGACGTCCTCATGGGTTGTACATGCAGGCATCTCCTCAGCCTGCTCCACTGCTTGCAAAATATCTTGGATGCTTTCTGTAAGTACAGTCCTGGACCATTCTGTGGAGGGAATTTGCGAACCCTGTGAACCGACTCCCCCTTAATTAGACATGGCTCTGACACAACAAGTGCTGATAGGATTTTTTGCAAGTTAAAAAAACTAAGGAATAACAGTGTTCCTGGACGGCTTTAAAAAATAAACAAGCAAACGAGTAACAGCAAAGAAAGGGTCATATCTATGGTCCAGGAGACTGGAAGAGCAGCATGAAGCCCCTTCTAGGAATCACATCTGCTCGGAGATCCCGCCGCTGCGGCTGCGAGACCCGGCCGTGGCGGAAAGTTGAGCTCCCGGGGAGCCGCGGCGGGGCCGGGCAGCCCTCGGGCCGGGCGTTGTGCGCCCGCGGCCGCCAAGGGCCGTAGGGCAGCAGGCGTGTGCGGAGTGTCCCGAGAGAAGACACCTTGCGAAGAAGCCGAACACTTTATTTGCAAATCCCCTTTGTCCTTCGCCTCTCCCTCTTCGGGACAGTTCTGGAAGAGACTTTTCCAGGGCTTGCCTAAGCTCCTCAAAAAGCACACGTTCCTCTTCTTGTACTCCTCCTCGAATGAACCTGCTGATAAAAGGGGGGCTTCCTCCGGCGCCAGTGCCTTGGAAACAGGCGCTCCGAGCAGCGGGATGGGAGAAAACCGCTGCCGTGGCCCCGGAGAAACCGCGGGAGCCCAGCGCGGGCACTCCTCGCCCGGGCCAGGAGCTTAGGAGCTCCGCCGCGCGTTGAGCCATCGCCCTAAGCACTTAAACCGTGCTGGGGCAGCAGATTTTGGCGCAAATCACAAGGAAAATAAGTTTGTGCGTGGTGCACTGTCCGCCTAACATTTTTCTGTGATGGGTACGCGATTGTTACCAGGAAAAAAAAAATCGTCAAGGTTATAATTCGTAGCAGTGGGTCAGGAGTTGCTTTATTTGGGAAGATCTGTTCTTTGGTTTAGAGATGGTTTAAGGGAGCTGCTTGGAGATAGCAACGAGAAAGGGGCATTTTATACGAACAGCCCGGGAAATATCTGTCGGAGAGTAAGGCAAGGAGAGGAACAAACGAAATTCAAGGGTCAGGCAGGACCGGGGCCGGGGCTAAGCTGGCCGACCCATCGCGGCAGCCCGGAAGTTCGGGGGTGCCGAGCAGAGTACTGCAGAGTGCGGGAACGGGCGCGGATCTACCGCCCCTCTCCCACACCTGGAGTCGCCTTGCCCTGAGTGCCTCATATTTGTAATTAAAAGTATCCGCGCTTCTCTGGGAGAGCTTTTCATCCTCCCTCGGCAGCAGGCACCAGCTGCTTTTCGCCGAGGGATCTCCGGGCTGGGGCAGCGTCGTCGCCGCGGCCTGAGCGGCGGAGCCGGGTCTCAGCCCCAGGCGTGACGGGCCGGGGGCGAGCTCCCTTTCGCTCAACCTCCCCCCCTCCCCCCGCCCC
>VZRV01008896.1:263837-389022 GCA_013398115.1 Falcunculus frontatus | reverse complement strand
GGTGGAAGGACGACGAAAGGTGAGTATCGATTTATTTTTAAGCTCTTTCTGGGTTGTAATTGACTCCTCAAACCAAAAAGGGCTCCTGCCAGCCTCTGTGCCTTTGCAAGTCACCCCTGGCAATCCCGGAAGCTTGGTCCAATTCTGTGTGCTTGGTGATACTGCTAAAATCCGTCCCTGCTGCCCACCCGTTTGGATCCAGTAGTTTTACACCTGAAGAGAGCACGTTTTTAGAGGTAAATAAATAATGACCATCATAAACGTGCGGCGAGACTTTACGGAGAGCTCGCCCGGCTCTGATAGGGGCGACTGCGGCATCGCCGTGCCACGGTAGGGAAACGGCTCAAGGCAGCGCTGGGAGAGCTGTCGGCCCTGAAGGGGTTAACGGGAGGGGGGAGGCTTAAAGGCAGATAACTGCGGGGAAAATCCGTATTGCCTTTAATAGAGAGGAGAGGGTCGCAGAGACGAGGGTCCCCACAGCTGGGGCAGTGAGCAGAGGAGAGAGCCGGAGTGAACAGAGCGTGTCACGACCATTAAATCGTCCCCGGCGCTTCCGCCGGCGAGGATCCCGCACTCATCCCTTCGTGGCGTTTATGTCATCTGCTTGATTTTCTGGGTTTTAATCATAAAAATTTTGGGGCTGGTTTGTTTTTCTGGTTTGGGTGGTTTTTTTTTTTCAACGCAAAAGATATGACCTCCACCCTCCCTCTGCTTCCACACACCCCCATACACACACACACTCACACACACCCCTTCCTGGGCCCCCTCCCCTCCACTGTCATCATCTACATATTAATTGGGGGAGAGGTCTCCCTCTCTCTCTTTTTTTTTTTTTTCCCTATGTGGTGGGGGGGAAAGTGCAGAGAAGAGCCTCTTTAGAGTGTAGTTTGGAGGGAGACACGGAGGGCAAGCGTGTGTGAGAGTAGGGAGGGAGGGAAAGAAAAAGACCCCTTTTACTGTGCGAGAATTTAAGGGGGTTTGGAGATCTGGTCAGCTTTCACGAACATCTGAATCCTCTTAGAGCTCCCCGGCCCAGCTGTGAGTGTGTGTCTATGCGAGAGGGAGAGAGAAAGAGTGGTTCCTGGTGCCCCTCCAAGCGCATTAAGGACACTCGGGCCTTTTAATTTTAGGAATGAATGCTGATACTTGTGTTTCTTATTGTGATCCGGCTGCCATGGATTCCTACTACAACGCAGCCTCCCAGGACACAGAAGGCTCCTCGCCTTTTAGGGCATTTCAAGCAAGTGACAAGTTCAGCCCTACTTTCCTGGCCAGCAAAGGACAAGGCTTTGGTGACAGCAGCACTAAGTGCCGGAGCCGCTACAGCCAGCAGGAATGTCAGTCCCTGGATGGCAGCGTGCAGGCTCCCGGCTCTGCCGGGGCTCCGGCCCCCTTTAACAAATACCCTCCGCAGCAGCAGCCGCCGCATCTCTACATGCAGCGAGGCCCCTGCAAAACCCCCCCGGACAGCAACATCAAGCTGCAAGAGAGCAGCGGCCACAACGGAGCCCTGCAGGTCTCCTGTTACGGTGAGTCCTTGGCGTGAGGCGGGGAAGCACTGGAGGCGAAAGCGGAGAAAGACTCCCGGGCCTGGAAAGGGCCTCCCGGGGACGTGGGGGGTGGCTGCCTGGCAGGACAAACCCTACCGGGGTCAAGGAGACCTTGCCCGGCTCCTGCGCGCAGCCCCTCTCGCCGCAGCGGGGGCCGCGGTGCCCCACGAATTTCTTCATTCCCAGCGGGGTCTGGAGTCCGCGATGCCCGCGGGAAGCCGCCCATCCCCCGTGTCCCGCTTAGCGGTGATCTTAATCGTAATTTCGGAATGCGGGCGATGAGCTCCCGCAAAGCGTTAGCTCTTGAGCAGTGCGGGGAACCCCGCGGAAACCGGGACAGAAACAGAAACAGAAAGAGCGGAGCGCCGGGCTGTGCAGTGTGCTCTCCGCGGGGACTGTTTTCGACAGAAAAAAATTTCTGGAAAATTTCGCCGAAATCATCACTTTTGGCGGTAACGGCCTCTCCTGTCTCTCACTTTCTCCCCTAATTGCCACTCCCCTAACTGATTTCTGCCCGGCTGCAGATAACCCCCTCGCATCCCCTCCGCGGGTCATTAGCGGCAATTAAGACACTCCCTCGCGCTGGCGCTCGACAGTACAGCCGGGAACGGGGGCGCTTCTCATGTCTTTTCCGAGCGTGGCTTTAAAAGGCTTCTTCGGGAGGTTTCCACTGTATCGGGGCGGTTAGGGAAAAGCAAGACAAACAAGCAAACAAACCCCCCCCCCCCAAAAAAAAAACAAACAAAAATTCAACAACGAAACAAATAAACCTCCCTAATCAGTTTTCCCAAGAAGAGAAAGTGGAAATGTAAGGTCTTCCTTTCCCTTCCGATGATCTCTGTGTGGGCAGAGGGGCTGCCCCGGCCTAGATTCAGCGCGTCGCCGCTGATGGGGTTCCATTCTCGATGTGTCAGTCCCAAAGGCAGGGAAAGCTATAGGACCGTGTCTCCAGGTCCTATAGCTCTCACCCTAAGACGGGCAGTGACTACGGACTGGGGGCACAAGGGAGGTGGAAGAGGTCCGGGTCAGGCCAGCAATCCCACTTCTAGGCTCTCGCCGTCGTTTGAGCGCTCTTCACCCTCTTTACCCTCTTCCCCCATTTCTAGACTTAAAAGGGGGTAAAGGCGCCTTACTTCTGCCCGTCTCCCAAACCCCGGCGTGCCAGGTCGCCTTCAGGCGCCGTCCCTCGCCCCCTGCTTGCAGCTGAGGTGTCCCCGGATCCAGGTCCACAGCCCCAGTTCCCCCATGCACAGGTGACTCCCCTTCACAGGGAAAGGACATTAAGTCTTCTCCATACAGACGTGCCCGGGAACCGCAGGCATAGCCCAGGTACGCTGCACCCGGACGGGCTACTGCCCTGACCCGCACGGGTCCTTCCCGCAGCCGGTGGCACAACCATCCTCCCGCGGGTATCTCCTCACCGGGCCGCGGAGTGGCACGAGGGCTCTCTTTGAAGGCTGCTAGCGAGCTTTTTCTGGCCAGAACTGGGGCTTTGACCCTCTCCTACGCTCCCTCTTTTCCCCTGCCTTTCCCCGTGGGTGGACAACCCCCACCAGCCTCAGGCCCGCTCCGCATCCGCGGAGGCCTCTGGGGCCAGCCCGGGCTCCACGGGAAAGGACACGGTGGGACCGGGGACCCCCGTGGGGTTGTGGTCCGTGCGGGAGGTAATCGGTCCCCGCTTCCTACGGGAATGGGATCGCAGGGCAGCCCCCCGTGCCTTCCCGGCCGCCCTGACATCCTCTCTCTGTTAACCCGCTCTCTTGTTTTTGTAGGTTGCAAAGCCCAGGGCGCCGGCATAGCCTGTGATGACACATTACACCCCCCCGGTAGAATCATACGAGTTTATTGCCCTCCTAACACCACCGGGGTTCCCCTGATTTATTTTCAAGCGGGGCTCGGGGTTCTCCTTCAGTGGGAGCCCCGCGGCGGCGGCGGGTGGCCCGGCCCGGCCCAGACCGCGCTCCTTGTGAGCCCCTTGTGATGTGGCTGGGGACGGTGGGCTGTAATGAGAGACACATGGTTCGGCAAGGATAATTAATAGCAATAGTGATAATAATAGTGCTTAATGGTTGAAAAGAGAGACTCACTAATAACAGACAGATCGGGGTTTCACGGAGCGACTGCAGCATCCGTAGGCGCCTCTCCGCCTTTTCCCAAACCGCGAGACCACGGCGCCGGGCGCAGGACTTGTGCCCCGGGAACCCCGCGACGGGCAAAAGGGACGGGGAAACGTCCGAGCAGGGGTTGATCCCCTCGGCGCGGGTGAGCGCGGGTGAAGAGTAAACCGCCCTCGTTCTTTGCAGCGGGCACAAGCGCGGTCAGCCAGCGCGCACACGACACTCAAGGCGGGTGAGGAGAGCTACCCGGAGAGGTTTGCTCCGGAAGCCGGGGACAGGCGGCTGTCCCACCGCCTCCCGCCGAGACCCCGCCGCAGCTTCGGTGCTGGTCCTGCCGTGCGCGTTGTTCAGAGGTGAAGGAGCGCGGCGGGGACCCCTGGCTCCCCGCGTCCCCTGTTGTCCGGGCCTGAGCAGGATGCTGGCGTGGTGGGACGCCGGGACTGTAAACCCCTCAATTTAAAAAACAACAAAATCCCAAAAGAAGAGGAAAAACTTCAACTAAGCAAAACACAACCGAAGCCAAGCAGCAGGCAGGCTGTCCTGCCGGGCGATGCTCAGGCGGCCGTCTTCTCCGCGCCCGTCGCTGCGGCGGGCCCATCGCCAGCCCGGCCCCCGCCCGGCCCGGTCCCCCCCCCGGGAGATGCTGCTCCCCGCACGGCGGCCCCGTAGCCCTCGCCTCCGCCTTTCCCCTGGTCGCTGTGGAGGCCCCGGACGAGCCCGGAGCGGCCCTGCCGGGCGCTGCGGCGGGGGCCGGGCCGGCGGGGCACGGCGGGCATGGCACACACTCCGCGAGCCGGAGGGACAGGATGTCCCCTCCTTTTTTTAGTTGTTTAATTTCGTTTTATTTCTTTAATAAACAAATCGTTTTGAGTTATAAAAAGCCCGAGCCTGCCATCTATTGCTCTCGGCTTCTATTTCTAGATCTAAGATCTTCTACTGCATTGTACGGATAAATATAGGCCAGGGAGAGCTGCGGCCGTAAATACACGGAGGACACGGACGGCAATCGTCGGAGCGCTTCCAGCCCGGCTTCTGGCAGGCACAGCGGCACCGGGCGGCCCTGGCTCTCGGCCGGGCTCCCTGCGGCCCCCTCGCAGTGGCGGCTGCCGGCCTGACCCCACGGGGTTCCCGGCAGGGCTCCTCCTGTGCCTACCCGGAGGAAGCCCACTGCCCCTACGCTGAGAGGGGCCGGCAGCCTCGCACTGGTTCCTCCGCGAATAGGGGTACGGGTTATTCCGCAAACCGGCACCGGCAGTGAAAGCCGAATTCTTAAATAAAAGTCTTAGAATCATAGAATCGTCACGCTTGGAAGAGACCTTCAAGATCATCTAGTCCTCAGAACAGGTCATATATCTTGGCTTAGGAGGGGAAAAAGCTTTCGTATGATTTATGTGCTGTAGTAATCTGACTTGCTATTTCTACTGCGTGGAGCTGAAGTAAGTTCTATTTCTTGAAACATATGTATTCACATACCCCTATACACACAGAAATGTATACGTATATTGCTGTCTAGAAATACTGGCTGGAACAAAATCCTTCGGGGAGTGAAGGCGAATGTGATGGAGATATTTGCTCAAAGGAAACAGGAGAATGGAAACGGCTTCCTCTAACAGAGGAAATTCTTTAAGTACCGCGTTATGCAAATAACGACCATTTCTTTTATTTAGCTAGCAAATAAAAAGTGCGGCCGTAAGTGCGGTATTACTAGAAGTACAGAAAGCCACTGCTGTAGGAATCGGAGGCTCGCTGCGTGCTTTTTAAATTGACACTTTTAATGGATTTCTCCTCCTCCTCCTTCCCTGATGTAATGTAAGCTGCAGGCACGGCAGGAACGAGCTCGCTGGCGGTCCCTCTCCGCCTCCCGCGAGAGACCGCTCGCTGCCAGGCACTCGGGGCTCCCCGCGGCGCCGCGCAGAGCCCCCGCCGACGTTCAAGGGCTCTGCGGAGTTCGCCGTGCGCCGGGGAGGGCCGGCGGCGTCTGCCCGCTTCCCCCGGCTTCCGCCGCAGCCCCACGCCCGGAGCCGAACGGGGTAACCGGGGCCGTGTGTTCCCCTTGGGACTCCCGCAGGGCTCCCCCACCTCGGGCGATGCCGTGTGCCCGCATCGGGGTCCAGGCCGCCCGGCTAAGGATCTCCGCAGGAATGGCTCTGCCAGGAGGGGGATGGCGGTCACTGCCCGTCGCCCCCCGAGAGCCCGGGGTGCAGAGGACTTTGGGAAGGGTGTCCCTGGCTGCGGCAGCCCTTCGGTCCTGCCTCCCCTTCCCTCTCCCGGCGGCTTTGATCTCGGCCCCGGCTCCTGCCTGGGCTCCTTCGCCGCGGCTAAGAGCGCAGACGGGGAAGCAGGCGGGGTGTGCGGGCTCCCCCCGCACCTCTCTCCTCCAGGGTAGGAAGATGCTGCTGCCCTGATCCCCGCGGGGGGCAACGAGGGAGTATAAAGGGGAGAAGTGCCCGGGAGGCAGGCGCGACTGGGGAAGGGGACAAGGGGGGACGTGATCCGAGCTGGCATCAGGGAGAAGGAGCCGGCAAGCGAAGCCAGGAGGGCGGGGAGGCGAGGCGAGCTTCGGGGAGCGGGGCGGCAGAGCCGGCCCTTCCCTCCCGCTGATGTGGGACCGGCTGCCCGGCGAGCCTCGGCCGCCGGCTCCCGGCGTGCTGCTGACGCCGCCCTGGCAATAGCCCTCTCTTTTCTACAATAGGGCCACCAGATCTGCCATTCAAGGGTTCCGGCACCCTCCCAGGGAGGGGAGGGAGCTCTCACCAGGAGTTTGGCTAAGACTCTGTTTGAACAGACACTCGGAGGTGCGGGATCTCCTCCGCGGAAACCTGCGGGATTTCCTCAGGGAGCCAGACGCGAAGGTAGGGCTCACGTTCCTTACCCCTAGGGCCGCGCAGGAAGGTTTATTCGCCGCTCTTTCCAAAAGCTGTTTTGCGCTTCTCTTGAATTGGACGGTAGATCTGGCTGGAGGCTTTTATAGGATTCCTGACCCGAGCTGTTTATAACACTCATGTGTCAAAGGATCGGGAGACTCCCTCCCCCTGTATCCCTGCCGCTCCCTCCTTGCAGTAAGATTTCTTTTCGCACTAGAGCTGTTTATTTTCGACTTGTCCGCTGCTGATTGGGATTAACTCCGCTTTAGCCCTACACTTCAGCAGCGCACGCCTGTAAACCCAGCAGGACGTTACCAGCAACAAGAAGGTGCGGAAAGAGAGAGAAAGAGTCTTAAAACTTTTACTAGTCTTAATTGTTTTGAAAGCAACACAGAGCGAAGCAGACGAGAAAAATACTGATGGAGAGAGAGATTTGGAGATGCTTATTTGAGTGCGTTTTTTTCCTAAGGGTTTGGTGTAGGAGTCCTATTAACAATATATGCTGATGCCAGATAGCGCAAATGAGCTCTGTGTGTATGTTATCTGGAGCTGCAGGCTGTTTATTTTGTGCAGCCTTTTGAGTGTACATTCAGTGTGGTTGCATGACTAACTGGCTGGAGTGAATCACTGGCTGCTTTATGGGTGACTGCTCAAAACAAGTTGTGAATCAAAAGAGATTTCTTTGGCTGTGGTTTCTAACCTCCCAAGTTAAATGCACCCACGGTTTAAGGGGAGCTAATGTGCAGACTTCAGTCCCTCAGATCGTGAAGATTTATTCCTTTTCCAAGCCCTGCGTTCAAAGCCATCATGAGTTTCACTTGTAAGAGGGAGGTGGTGTCTGAGAGGCTCGGAGCCAAGGTCTGTTGCTAAAGGACATCTCCAGACCTGTCCATTCGGTCACCCTAGTTCCCGGCCCTTTAGCCAGTTTGGCTCCCTGGAGTCCTTAAGGTGCTTTATTATTTGTTCAGGGTATTTTTGTAGCTGTGGCAATTCTCAGGTTAAAAGTGTGACTGTGTCTTGGGGGGCAGTAAGAGGCTTTTATTCTCATTTTCCAGTTGGAAAAACGGACACTTGGAACACCCGAGTGGCTTGTGCAAGGTGAAGCTGTGGCCACTCAGTGGCATCAGTGTGACCTCCGCGGGGCCGTGGCTCCAGCAGAAGGAGGCACTTAGCCGGCTAGAGAAGGAGTCACTGCTGGAGTCAGAAACTCACGGAGTAGAGGTCCTGTGTGTGATTTTGTAGGGGCTTTTACTTAGGTTTCTTGACAGTCATGTCATTATTCTGTGAAAGAACCTGTAAGCAATCGGTGTGTTCTCATATGCTCAGGTCTCTCAGTATGTAAAATAGGCTCAACCTGCCAATCCACGTTAATGGTATAAACTTTAAAAAGCAACTCATCAGTGTAGACAACCAATATTGGCCAACACAAGATATGAGTTGTGCTTTTCAGAAAATGCTGAGCAATCCCTGCCCCAAAGTCATAAGTTTCTGAGGTACTCCTCCTACATATCTGAAAAAAAAATCCCATTTCAATTGTTAATCGTGTTGGAAAGCACAGGTCTAATATCTTTATGTAGATACATTTTCAAAAGGAAAAGAGAGATCGTTCTGGATTAGGAGAAGCCTAAGTGGTAATGCAGCTGATATAGGACCCCTGTGACTTGAGAAACATTTACTAAGAGATGGATGGGAATATTTCTTATTAATAAAATGTCAGAGCAATTTATCATAGATACATGTGTCTCAGCAGCCTCAACTTGTAAAGGAAAGTTCATAAGTAAAGGAGGAGAGCTACTAACATATATTAAATAAATGACCTCCACTTTATTTTCTGTGTAAGTTCAGATGATTCAATGTTGCTATACATACTGGTGAATCTGCTTGGCCACATTTTTCACTTGTGATTGCAAATCATCTTCATATTTTGACTGTCACATTAGTAGACACAATGTGAAAGAGCAATTGTGATTACCATGATAATTCTAAGGTCATTTTTTGGTTAAAGAGAGGAATCAGTGAGAAATAGGGGAAATGGATGGAGAGAGGAAGGAGCAGACATGAATGAGGAGAGGCAGGGGAAGAAAAAGAAGAGGAGATATCTTGGATGGGTAATAAGCAATGACAGACTCAGCATTGTTATGGAAGGTGATGTGCAACTGATTTTATGAACTATCTAAGTATGAACCCACCAGTATCAAATTCTTTTTATCTCCCTTGAGAATAGCTGTGATTCAACATTTAGTAGCTGCTGTCTTCAGGTCCCAGCAGGATTTAGTCATGACAAGCTGGTATGTCATGAGCTGTGGTCTCTCATCTGCACTGATTGAAGACTGTTGCATTATCAGCTCAACATTAAATGTCTATTTAAGTCTATTTGTATCTGATAATTTTTTTTTTTATGAAGATGCAGTTTAGGTGTTTATCTTTTTTCATTTAACCTGCTTACTGGAAACAGATGGTTGAATCAGTATTATTTCTAAACATATTCTTTATTAGCAAGAACTGTGTTCATTAGCTGTGAGGCAGTGGGTAAGCCGGTGGTGAAGCCTGACAGGTAACCTGGTTTACTCACCAACAAACATGCTGTATGCTGAGCCTGGGTGCAGACTCTGTGGGGCTTATGAAGGTAACAGCTGCCTTTATTCGGTGGAAGCCTGAAAACCCTACAAAACCAAAGAGCGGGGAGTAAACAGCATCAAGGCCCATCAGAGAAGTGCTATCAGTGGGGAATGAGGAAACTGAGGAAGAGAACAAATGTTTTGGGCAGACTGGTGTCTGGGGGAATAAAATAAACTTGTAAGGTCTCAATATAACTCCTATCTGATTGCTGTTGTTCCCCATCTGGGCTCTATGCACAAGCACTGCTGCCTAAAAGAAATATCTCGTGTCCCATCAGTTCCTCCCTGTAGTGGAAGCAGTCCCCTCGGGACTTTGGATATTGACTGACTGCTTCACTTGGAAGCTGTAACATCGGTTTTGGGGTAGGATGCTGTTTCCAAAAAGTGAAATGGGGAACTGTATTCATTCTTTTGATGCAAGAGAGATCAGATAGCAAAAGTGCTTGCAGATATCTAATCTATTCAGGAGCAGTGGGAAGTGAAAGAAATTCACACCAGAATTAAATCAAAACAAACCAAAGTTGTAGAGTATGCACAGGGAAAGAGTGCAATATTGAGAATTTTCCCAGAAAGGGTCAGAAACAATTAGAGAATGACTCTGTGCTGGGACAGTACTCAGAGAGATCTGAAGGCCCATCTGCAAGACCCTGACTCTGCGAGGTATTGAGGAATATGTGTGACACAGACTAGAAGTCACTTTACAAATCAGGGGAGACAGGAAAATATTGCTCAGCCCAAAACTTAATACGAGACCTATGCCACAGCAAGGTTTCTGAAAGAAAAGCGTTTCAGAAATTACACCAAAGGCTCACCGGGGTACCAGCCTGCTGGGCATGGAGCTGGTCTCAGGCTGTTGGGTCTGCCAGGTGGGGATGGGTCATCTGTGAGACTGGCCCTTTCCAGTGTGCGTGAACAAGACCACAGCATCAGGTTATTCCTGCCCCAGAGATGCCACTCAAGAAATACTGCATAGGAGGCTGATGCATGTCCATTCCCACTGTGCAACTGGCTGGAAAGAGGAACTGGGCAGAGCCTCATTCTGCAGAGCTTGTTCCCAGAGGAGAGCCTGAGGCCAAACGGTGGGGCGGGGTATGCACTAGACCCAGACCACAGTGCTGGTCTACAGTTCAAGAGGCTGCGAGACCTTCTGGAGCACCGTGTGGTTCTTTTTCAGCCTTCCCTGGGATGGTGCATGCCCAGACCTCTTCCTGCAGTAGAGTCAGGAGCCCAGCTGTGGCAAGGACCCATAGCTGAGAGCTGAGAAGCACTGCACTATAGACATAACCCGGCTTATCAAGATTTGGTCTGAACCTTCGTAAGCAGATTGGAGCCAGATATCACTCTGAGCTAGACAGGACGTAGCCAAATGCTAGAAGGCAAGAGGAAGAAGAACCTACCTAAATTGGCAGAGGACCTGCAGACGTTTTGTGTTCCTCACATCTCCAGTGAGGACTTCCAAGATAAATAGCCGATGGACCAATTGCTAGACAGTTAGGCAGATCATGCAGAAGTCCAGAAACACTCCGTGGAGCTGTGGGATTTATGGCAGAGCTTAAATATTGCATTTCAGCTCTTGAACAGAAGTTGGAAAGCTGCTACTGGAAGAGAGGCAAGCTGGTTGCTTTATATAGGTATGAGGTCCTGTGCTAGAGAAATTGAGTATTTCCATCCAGTTCATACCACTCCAAGCTATTAGAAAAAGGGACTTACGACGGATAGAAAGCAATGGGGTATTGGCTACAACATCAAACGTAAGTTCAACAACTCAGTTAACTGCTCTGTTGGGGAAGAGAAATATCCACAGAGAGGGCTGTTATAAATATACGGCTGGTCAGGACAGAGCCTCATAAAACTCTCCTGACAGGCCCAAAGTCAGCTCAGGAAACAGGGGGACCTGTAGCTGCACAGGAAATGTTGGGTGATGCTGCTTTTAAGTTAGAGTCAAAGCTGTAATATGGCTTATTTGTGCCCAGGCTTGGATATTAAGTTGGTGTCCAGAGAACCCTGCTGTCCCCTTGTAGCCTTTAATTAGTTTGGTTTTGCAGCTGGTTGTCCTGGAAATCCCCTTTTCCTTGGCCTTGGTGGTAAAAATTGGAGTTCTTCGTTGAACAGCCTATTTTTCTCCATTTGTCAGCAGTATTCCTCAGAGGGTGGGCGATGGGAATAGCCAAGTAGCAGGAGAGGGGTTTATCACCTGTGTAATTTACAGGCATCACAGGTGCTCACTCAGGTACTGCAGCTGGTCATTGAAACCAGAGAGGGAGATGATGGGACAGTCCCAAATGTAGCCCTCGCCCTCGCAGGGGTCTGAGGGAAGGCAAGGACTGAGGAAAATATTCTTGCTGGCAGAAAAGCATGCAGGAGAACAGACTGCTGGGATCCAGGAAACTGCTCAGCATAGCCAAGGTAGGAGATGAACTAACATTCAGCATATACATCACTGTAGCTGGGATCTGGTCAGTCAACACCAGGGCTTTCAGCCTGCGGTGTTTTCCTTCAAAAACATGGCTCATATGAAAGAAAGAGGTTTGGGCAATCTGTTTGTGGTGTCTGCCTCTGTGGGCAGGCCCTGAGCTGTTTCTTTGAGCTTCTACACAGTTTTTGGACCTCATCAGTTGTCCTGGTTAGAAAAGAAGGCCAGCAAAAGCTTTTCTCTGTAGTACATTAACCAGAGGGTGCTTGTGTCTTACCATTACCAGATAATATCTGGGATGTGCCTTAGTAGGTTCATTTTGGTTTCCACAATGAATATCTGGAGGTGAAAACGGCTTTCATGTTAGCACAAGTCCATAAAACACTGTAGTGTGGGTCTCCCATCCCCTATGTAGAGCAGCCCTCCCTCGAGAGACCAAGACAGCAGGTACTGCATAGGCAGCCCCCCAGTCCCTGTGGTACAGCTGGGGATGTCCTGGCATGTGGTGAGCCCTTTCATAGGAACCAAGGATGTTTTATAAACAGGCTGTCATGAGCTCCAGGCTGCCAATCTAAATTGAACCCAGAGCAAGGTGAACTGCTGAAGAGAGGCATAACACACAGCCTGGGCAAACTCAGCCAGGAGCAAAAGGGCAGTGCTCCCCCAGTGTCAGGGAAGGGAGTACGGAACTGTCAGCCTGTCTGGCCTTGCAGGGCACTGATCCTGCTCCTGGAGGCTCAGCTGCAGACTTGCCAGGATTACAAAAGCTCCACATGCCTCATGTGAGATGAGAAAGCTACCCTGACAGTGAAAGGAGAGCAGCCAGGCATTTTCAGGGCTGAAGCAACTTCCATTGAACACAGCTGGGGGTGCCTGTGGGGTCGGAACAGCACTGACACAAGAACACAGTCACCAAAGACTTGTTCTGCCAGTGCCTTGTTCAAAGGCCTTTTTTTTGGGCAGATACCTCCCTCAGCAGGGCAGCAAGAGAAAACTGAGACTGCATCCTTTTTTACCTCCTTCTTCCAGAGTGTGCAGAAATGAAAACTCTCCTATTTCATCCATAGATGTAAGTTTGCAAGAGCAGAGTTCATGGAATTAAGAGGGAGTGTTCCTCAAAAAGACTCCTGGTGTCAAACAAGGTGTGATTAAAAAAAAAGCCCTTATTTGGCAACCTTGTCTGTTTTTTGATTCTTTTCAGACTAGCAAGGCAAAAGCCCTCCAGTCATGGTGGGAAAGCTTGGAATTTAAAGATGAAATGTTGTATAGGAGATGGGAAAACAAAAAAATGTGTGACACACATTCAGGAGAGCTCATTATCACCAAAACACTCAAAAAAGAGTTTCTGATGTTTTGCTATGATGTCTTGAAGTTGTAAAGTCTTTAATCAAGCCATGAGAGAACTGGTTTTGACAAAAATGCATACAGATGATGGAAAATTACTACAAGGAAGTGTGATGCTTTTCTTGCATGTGTTGTATTTCTAAAGTGGATGTCCAAGGATGGGGAGAAACCCTACCAAGCAGTGTCTCCTGGGGACCTTACTGCTGTTGCATTGCTGTTGATGCTGTTGGGCCTTTGCCTGAGACAGAATCTGCCAGACAATATTTGTTGGTAGCTATGGATTTCTTCAGAAAATGACCTGAAGTTTACCCAAAAAGGAACCAAGAGGCTGTGATAGCAACCAAGCTTCTAAGGGATGAATTTTTCACCATATTTGGGGACCAAGACACAAAGAACATGCAACAAGGCAGAGGCTTTGATGCCGAAATATTTCAACAGGTTTGTCAGATGCTGGTAAAGGCAATAGGAGGTATCCAACATCCTGAAGATGGTAGGGAGGAGAAGCTTGGCTGGTGCTGGGAGGAGGCACTGAGCCACCTGTGTGCCACCTGGCCTGAGATGCCTCCGTTTACACTCCCTGGTCTCCCTGTGCTGCTCGTCAAGGCCTGGGTACCTGCCCTGTGTCAGCATCTGAGAGACCTTAGTGTGTTTTGCACTGCACCAAAACCCCGGGAGTGGGCAACTGAATCACCCCCCAGACACTTCAGAAGAGAGTGACAAAAGGACCAGGACTGATCCAGCCCTTTGTCTCTTCTGTTGGGTTTAATGACTTTCAGTGTAAAGGGAAAGCTCTGTCTGATGCCAGTTCTCCTTGTCTGACACCAGCTAGGGAACATAGCACAGTCCTTGGGAGAAATTCATAAATCTGGACTATGTAAGTCTGGTCTGTCTGGACACTGCAAAGATCAAGTGGAACAGCCTAGGTTTTTCTAGAGAAAATCTGATGCGAATACTGCCTGGGGCAATGTGAACGTTCTCTGATGTAGGCTTTTGTGTGGAAACCTGGCTGATTGCACATCCCACAGAGATGGAGATATTAGGAGCCTGCAGCAGATAAACCATGGTCTGTAGCAGTGACCACATACATGCATTAACACATAAGAGGCCGGTGGGTCCTGGCCAAGGAGAAGTTTTGAGAGTAACTGAGTGGGTCCTGAAAGCCAAGAATACAGCTAAAGATGTTGAGTCTGGCAGAAATTAGTTCCCCACTGGGGAAAAAGAGGGAATGGCCTCATTTAGCCCACAGATTTTATTAAAACCAAAAACGTTGCTGAGAACTCCTCCTCAGGAGTTCAAAAGAAAAGGGAGCAGCAGCTGAAAGCCTGTGGTGGCATCTCAGTGGGAGCAAAGTCAATCCAAGCTCTATGAAAACGTCCCAATAGGAAAATGCGATATGAGTATGTAAATAGCTACATTGGTTGCTCTGGCACTTCCTCCCTGTATGCCTGGCATGAGGTAGGTCCATGGCTCTGGGTTCCTCTGGAAGGAGGCTGAGTAGGGCATGTTTTTGCAGGGTTGCCTGACAGTGGTGGGCAAAGCAGCTCCCTTTTGCTCAGTCCTGTGCCAGAAGTATTAACACAGTGGTGTGAGCATGGGCACTGAAGACTGCCCAAAGCACATCCCAGAGCATGCCTGGCCCAGGTGGCAGAGGAAAGCAGGGAGCTGGCAGCATGACTGTGATAGCAGTGCACCACCATGGTTGAGGTGACCTGCTCCTCGTCCTGTTGTGTCCTGCCCAAAGAGATGTTAAACCAGACCACCCCTTTTCCAGGCAGGCAGTTCTGCTCCATAGAACTGCCCCAGCTTTCTCCTGTGCAAGAGCCATTAAACAAAAAGATGGTACACTGGCTTCCAGATTGTGCCTGGCTGGTAATAATCTATTAAGCTTCTTATTGTAGCATCTGAACATCACAGTCCATCAGCTGACAGGAGATGAAGTAACTTTCTACTTTCTGTTTATGTCAGATCATGTCCTTGACAAAGTTACAAACACAAGTTATGTAGTCCACTGTGTACCACGGTTTGAAGCAAATTGGACAGTATAGCAGTTGTGCTATCCCTGTTTATAAGCCTCAGCTTTATCACCTGTAGGAGGTGTAAGTGGGAAGACCAATGTGGTTTAAGCCAATTCAGGAAGCTGCATCTCTGCTTTGGAAAACAAAGGACATAAGCAGCAAATACTCAGAGGGTCCCTGATTCCAGTCAAGTCTCTCGTTACACGCAGGCACAGACCAGGGCTGTGCTCCCTTGTTTGGGATGACGAGTTTCCTCTAGCACTAAAATCTTGGCTCTAAAATCCTGGCTCTTGGAAGCTACATACTCATAACTGTGTTCACTGAAGGAGTTTTGGAGTTTGAAGTCTCATTATTTACATCCGACTGTATATTTTCTCCTGAGAGCCCTATAAACAAAATGAATTGCAGAAGAAATCGCACATTCCCGCACAGGCATGTTTGCCTCTCATGAAGTTTGAAAAACCATGACTCAAATGCACTGTGAGATAGTAAATCTGAGAAGGCAGTGTGTGGGAAGCCTAGTCTGAGATGAGAAGGATGGAGAAAGCAACCCACTGCAGCCCCCAGCATCTTTCCCTGCAAGCACCCTGAGCTCAGGTGCTGGAAATGCTTTGGGGAAACAGAGGCCAGCTGATGCCCCACTAATTCCAGGAGCCCCCAGACATTGGAAACCGAAGTGTTTATCTGTTCTTCCTAAATTTCAACCTTTCCAGACCCTTGCAGACAGGCTTGTTTCTGAAGAGAACAGGAAGACAGCTGGTGAAAAGGGGTCTTGCTTGCCTTCATCTAGGAAAGTCTGAAACAGCACATACCTTTCCAACTGGTGCTTTCCATGTGTATTGATTCCAGCCCATGTTTTCTGATCGTGTATTTTATTCTCCTCTCTAGGCTTTCCTGCCTGCAGTCATGCTTTCCACCTGCTTTTAAGGCCTCCTGTTGCTTCCCACCCTGCTAGAAAAGGCAGCTTTTAAGCACTGAAGCTCTGCTTGTGGCTCTGGCATCATGATATCTCTAGGCAGAGACTTTCTGAGTTGTGGTCCATGTCAGCACACAGCCACCCTCACGGAGATCAGCTATCCCCAAAATAAAGGCTCCCCTAAGGAAGTATTTTGGGAGACATGGATCAGCAGGGATGAACACCCCATGTGTTTTATTTGCAAATTGTGAGCAAGGTATGATTTTTTGAGGTCTGTCTGGGACACAGGAATGTTGTTGGGATGATGTTTGTGAATAATCTTTGGTCAGCAGATTGTGTGTGTGTGAATTGGTGCAAGGAGCAGGCAGCTGAAAGGGCATCTGTGGTGGTGAGTGGAAGGTAGGTACATGGTGGACACGGATGATGAGTCTTTGTTCCCTGATTGGATGAGCATCTCTGGCAGAAGCAGGTTTCTGGGACAAATACTCCTTTTCACAAGTTCCTAAAGATGATTTCTGTAAATGTTTGCTAATGTTTACTTGACATTTGTAGTCACTCATGTCAATATGATCCTGTCCTGGAATGTTAACTGGAAGCAAACACAAAAGTGGGCATGAACTCAGCTGGTGTGGATACAGTTTTTAATTTAGGCTGATTTTCATGGTCATTATCTTTCACGTAATCATCCAGTTTAGCTGAGAACTAGTGCTGCTCCAGGAGTTCCTCTCCTTCCAAGAATCATGATTTTTTTATTTTCTGTTAGGAAAATGTGTTACTAGAATCACTGCTGTTTGTGTCTACTGCCTGACACTTCATACCACAATCCTGCATCCAGTTTCTTCTAACTTAATCAAAACTTAACAATCTTGCCTAAAAGCTCCCACAGCAGTTGTTTGCCTCCGGCTGTTTTTATAATACTTTTTTTTTTTTTTAAAAAGATCTTCTGAATCAATTAAGCTGTTTCCAAGAATGTAACTAAAACTAAGCACATTTTTATTTTCTCCATGTCAGGAAAAAAATCTGATGGTGACTTTTTTCATAAGTTCTGCTGCACTGTTATGTGGAGCAAGATCATCAGATTTACAGTGGAGCTGGGCTTTGGGTAGGAAATGTGCTTTGTGCCTTTCCTGTGAAAGATTATCCAACAACTAGCCATAAGGAGTTGTGGTTTGAACTGTCTCCGTAGTGACAGTTTGATTTTCACACCTAAAGTCACTGCAGATTTCTCATGTTCTGGGAGCATTTCCAGCCAGGTCTGAACTTACTCTTATTGCAGCAGCCATTTACCCCAGTAGTTGGTCCAGCCTTGCTTGGTTCCAGGCAAAGAAGGGGGGCAAAGGTCAGAATAAGGATCAGGAATCTTGATGGGGCAGAAACTTGTTCTGAAGACTGAGGAGTGTTTTGGATTGAATGGGGGCTTAGATATACTTGGCCAAGGTACAAAGGCATTGCATGATTCAGGCACCTGAGAGGCATGGCTGAGGCCAAAAGGACCTTCACCTCCAGGCTGCAAGAATATTAGACAGTGCTAAGTACTTTTTAAAACTCAGGCTTCGATAGAGTGTCTGTGTGTGCCTGGTGGCTCTGTCTCACTTTGCCATCCATACAACATGAGAAACAGCGGTGCCTCACCTCACCGGGCCCGTTGTGACTCGGGCATCTCTCCGTGACCCTCCGGCACCGCTTGGTGGATGCTGTAGGAAGCCCAGAGGACACTGCTGAATAGGGTGTGGATGCCATGCAGTAAATAATGATCACCTTCAAACACTGGATGACGATGAGAAAATGGAGAACTGTTCACCCACAGAGAGGGGTCCAGTGTGTGTGATCCAAAGAACCAGAAAGCAAGAAGTATTTAGGAAAAAAAGTAAGAGGAATGGCACAAAAGCCCTTGAGACAGTGCTCTCGCTGCTCATCCCCTTGGGTCCAGTAGGCGTCCCTGGCATCATGTTTAACTGTGGTGCCATGCAGCCAGGGACCGTTCCAGCTGGCAGAGGCTCCACACAGTGTAACCATCTACAGCCACAACAGCACCAGGGGCAACAACTTCTCCCTAGTCCCAGGGTGGCTTTATAAAGGAATTTGGTGGTGCAGGTGATGGTCAGAGATCCACATCTTGGCCTGGTTTTATCACCCCCAAGTACAGAGAGTGGCCAGACTCTGGTAATTTTGGCCATCAGGGTCAAGTGGCTGGAGAGCGTGTGCAGGATGGGCAGACACTGTGGGAATGTGGCTCAGCAGGCACAAAGTCTGGGAAAAGAAGTGAAACATAGAGGTGGAATAGAAAGTAAAGGTCAAATACTCTTGGCTCATGCAAACTTCTGGGTTTTTTGGTTGTTTTGGTTTTTTATTTCATTTTTTCCCCCCAGTGACAATTATATGTGTTGCAAGGTGAAGTAGTTCTCAGGAGAAATGAAATCCCTTTCTCTGACCTCGGAGTGCATAGCACTCTGAATTACAGTTTACCCTTTGAGCAATTCACGACTCCCGTTTCACAAGTAAGAGCACACTTTTGTGGGTGTTCTCCTTGCTCAGTACTACCTAATGGATTTTTTTTTCCTTAATAACTGTCATTTGACCTGCGTCTTGGGTTCAATCCCCATATGGGCTATTCACTTCAGACTTGGACTCAACAATCTTTGTGGGTCCTTTCCAACTCAGAATAATCTATGAATTTGTAAATCTTGCTATTCTCAGCTTGAAATTAAAAATGTGAGTTGCTGATTGCAAATACTGTTTGTTGTTCATTTACTAGAGGAATATTAGGCCCATTCATCCCATTTCCTCTTAGTGCCTTATTATCAATAAACCTTTGCCTCACTGCTTCTGTAAATAATTTTCATCCCTTTCCTTTGGAACCATGTGTTTGGGCTCTTGCACAAATGTCTCGTGAAAGTAATTGGCCAAGTCACGCAGTATCATTTTAAGTCCTTGATGAGTTGGCAAAACTTCATTAAAGGGGGATTACTGAACAACACATAAGTATTTTTTTGGATGAGGAAAGCATTGCACTTAAACCATGGTGCAAGCAGGGTTTCCCAGTATTTTACCAAGCACAGTGGCTTGCATCAGCTATTGGTATCATTCAAAAGACTTTGATTATCCTGGCTCCCACAGTCAACGTATACCTTCTCTCTTCTGAGATATGAAGGATGTGGAGTTAAAGCTCCAGAGGTGTCCTAAGTTGGTATATATGTTTCAGAGCTGATGAAAAATGAGGGAGAGTTTCAAACACTCTTTCCCTACTCCTCACAGCCCCAGCAGAAAAAAGCGTGAGGTGCAAGAGCGTAGCACTCACAACTCCTGGTGGTCTCCCATGGGAGGCTGCAGCAGAGTTGGCTGCTCATGGCAAACACCAGTGGTGGACATAGACCCAGAGCCAGGCTGAGGCAGGGGAGAATTGTTTGCTGCAGAGGCTGGAGGGAGCCTACAGAGGCCAAGGGTTTATTAAACTTCAGTTTGACTGGAGCTGAAATATGTGCCTCTAGAGCAGGGCAGCAGAGGTTCACTGAGTCCTTTCTGTAGACATTTTATGACAGTCTTTGGGGATACATATAAGAAGACTGGGGCATTCTGAGTAATTTAAAAAAAGTATTTGTTTAGACTGTGTCAGGGTCAACTGGAGTTTCCAAGCAAGCCAGTCTTAGTTGGATTTTTCCGTCTTTGCCTTTTCTCCACATTGATAGTGTAGACACACTGTGGTTCATGGCCAGGCCATGCAGTGCAGCCATGTCCCCTCAATACCTCAGAACAGCTCTTGAGATCAGAGAGACCTTAAGGTCACTGTGTACCTCCTGCACTGCATGTGGGCTCATGGAGACCACGGATGAGAGTCCCTGGCTACCAGGGGTTGCTGCTGCCACCCTCAGACCCTATGAGGAGTCTGGGCTTCCTCATCCCCATTGGCATCAGCCCCTGTGGGGCTGCAGCATTGCCCCCACCTCATGACGAGGGTGTAGAGGTCGGGGGAAACAACCTGCTGCTCTTAGGTTTGCTGTTGGTTATTGTGTCTTCCTTCTCGGCTGGCAAGTTCCCAGTTTGGTTGTGCTGCTTCTTGCTTCAGTTTGGGATTTTGCTGCCCTATTACTCTCTGCCAGTAAAAGCTGATGCCAGTCTGTTGCCCAGCCCTGGTGACTGTGAATTAGAGGGTTTGGTAGCCAGAAACCTAATTTCTTTCTGGAATGCTTCTAAAAGCCTAGTGCTCGTAGGAATTTTCCCAGACCTGGCCAGCCTTGAGTTTTGCAATGTGCAGTTGGAATGGAAATAAATTATAGATGTTCTTCCAAGAACAGGCAGGTTTGGGGAAGGCTGAAGGTTTTTCTTCCCTTGTCTGGGCCTTTCTTTACTAATCAGCTGAATAAAACTGAAGAACAGCAGAACTACTTTGCTAAGAAATCTTGCTCAAACTTTGAATGTTTAAACTCAGCCCTTTCTGTGGTTCAGTGAGGTTCAGCCAATTTTGGTTGTTTTCTGATTTTACTCCAGCTTTCCATCAGTCCTGCTTTCCAATTTCCAAGTGTAACTGGTAGCACCCAAATCCCTCTGAGATGTGCTGTACTTGGGTTCCAATGGGGTTGGCCACAGCATCTCACCCAGACCCAAGAGTCCCCAGGTCTTCTCCGTGGGGGCACCTGGGGGCCCAAACTGGGAAGGACAAGGAGCAGCATGGGAGCGGTGTTGGGAGGATTTGTTTGGGCTTGCCTGACTGCCCATCTGAAGTACATAACGCTGCACTTTAGCAGAGGGGTAGTCCAGGGACACACACATGCTGCAGTGCCTTGCTGGACTAGGGCCACAGGCTGGCTGCTCCAGCTGGGCAGAGCCTCCTCGGACACCGCCCTGGCCAGGGCCCCCAAGCCATTGAAGTTAGTCTGTTGTTAATTTGAACCCGGACTCCATAATGCAGAAGCAGCTGAGCTCTTGCCCAGCTCATTACAAAATGGCCCTAATCTCCCTCCTCCTGCCCCTCTTCTCTGCTGGCAATTTCAGGTTGCAGGTCCAGCCCTGCTACCAGCAGCACAAAACAGGCAACTAGAAGTCACCTCTGGGAGGCAGCTGAACTTCAGCAATGCATTCCTGTCTCTGCTGCAGAGAGGTTGCTTTTGCAAAGCAGACAGACAGAAGAATGCAGAGAGAGCCACACCAAATGACGTGAACAGTGTCCAGGCAGGCACTGACCCACAGGATGGGGTGAATCACTCTGCAAGCTGGCAGCAGGGAATTAAACTGTGCCAGAGCCAGACATCCGAGCGAGGATCATCAAGGAAGGCAGCTTTGTCTCACCAGCCTTCCTCACCAGCAGGAAGAGTCCCCCAGTCCCTTCTTAGCTAGATGGCTGATTTATACCTTCTGTCACAGGTGATGGCTGGTGGTGCCTTGCTCAGCGTGTGCTTAGCATGGAAGGCAACACACACGCTGAGACCCGGAAGGTTGCACCACTGCCTTGTGCCTCCCTCTCGCCCTAACAGAGCAGAGGTCCTGCTCAGCCTGCACCCAGACTGGGGTGGAAATTGCAGGGGAAATGTTCAGGGCATGTGTGGGGAAGAGAGAGGCACTGACTGGTTGCAGGGGAAACCTCGGGAGGAGATAACAGCCTGCAGAGAAGAGCCCCTTTTCTCTTGCAGTGCTCAGGTGAGAGATCTCTTCAGATCCTTGCAGTGGCCAAATGGCACAGGTGAGGTTAAGAGGAATACATAAATCTGCATCTGATGGGAACTCTTATGCTCTTCCTTTCAGAGTGAGAGCTTAGCCCTAAGCTCTGCATCAGCCTCATCTGTCACTCACATCTGCACAGCCCTCAGTGCTACCACAGGCACTGGGTAGCACGGAGGGCTGTCAGCCCCAGAGCTCCCCAGCACTTTCCCTGCTCCAGGTACAAGGCCCCAGCACAGGGAAGGGGGTTGAATCCTGGCTACCTTAAATGCTACTGTTGCTAATTTGGCTGGAGGTAGCATCCAAACAGGGGAGGAGCAACCTTGCTGGATCTAGATTTTTCTAAAAGAAACACACTGCTGGGATAAGTGAATGATCCCAAAGTAAAGTAGACCAGGTGGATTGGGTAGATGTTGCTCCAGTTTCTGACAGCCAGGAGGGATGTCCCAGTAGGAAAACTCAGCTCAGAGAGGAGCAGAACAGAGTTCCTACATTGGGAGAGAGCATCAAGGTGTGCAAAGCCCTACAGTGCCTGTCTGTGGAGAACAAAAGTCTTCAGCAAACAGCACTGGTGACCTGTCTGTTCTGCCTTTCACTTGCCCAAGGATCTGTGGACTCTTTTGGACTGAAATCCCAATGAACAGTTACTAGCCTGTGTGTAGGTATGAGTCTATGACTGAGATGACACCATTCAATACTTTGTCCAGTATTAGTGATGCTGATTGTTTTTCTTAATGATATAACATATTTTGTCTATTCAGCATTGAGCCAAGTCTTCAGAGCAGTTAGGTGCTTACATCTGGTTCTGGGGAGCTTGGGAAAAACCAAGACCCTCAGTCGATCACTGCCACAGAAAGGCAATGCAGGACTGCTCAAGAAGGAGGAGACTACTTATCCAAAAGGTATCAAAACCAGAGCCAAGAGGAAACTGAAAGCCCTTTCAAGTCCCCTTCCCGTCCTTGCCTGCCTTGTCCATCTTCCTTAGCTGGTACACATCGGGGATATACCAGTTCAGAGGTTCTAGATGGCTTTTGGTTCATATGCACTGTTTTAGCAGACACACAAATAGGACAGAGCAGAAACTCACGATTTTTTCCTAGCTGTTTTTGATATGCCTACAGTGGGAAATGAGACATTTCAAAATGCAGTAGGTGACCCATCTTGTCTGTCATACTTTCAAACTCTGCTCCTAGCCTGGCATGCTGCAAACCTGTACCTGATCACCCCCAGCCCTGTGCCTGGGGACATCTGTGTGGGATCTATTGAGGCTCTGATGCCACTGAGGTGGCTGCCACTTCCCTCTGCTGTCACTTAAAAAGTCATCTTGTGGCTGGTCCTGGCATATCCCCAAGGCACTGTGTCACCCCCTGCAACACTGAAGACCTTCAAGTGTCAGAGAGGACAAAACCACGTCACTGGGAGATTAATGGACTCATCAGAGAGAACTGAAATGCCCAACTCCAGAATATTAGCACAAGCAATAATCTCCCTTCACATTCAGTAGTGAGGAAGCCATGGTATGCAATGGAGCAGTTTCATTTTCTCTCCATGGACGCAATGGCAGTACATTTTCTTGCTCTTTCTCTTTCATCATGTTCTGGGAGGCGGAAAGTCAACTGCAATTGCAGCAGGTTGCTAGAAGCATTTTTGTGCCTTCAAAATTTGCTAGTCAGCACTTTCCTGCTTTTCAGATGAATGTGCTACATGAAAAAGGACTTGGGGAATGAGCTGTGCCTTTTTCTCTAGCCACAGCTTCTATGCAGAGTTTTCAGAACTGATTTGTTTATGTAAAAGCCAGTTTTGTTAGCGTCCTTTAAAAAACATGAAAGAGGAGCAAGCAGCACATGTTGCATTTGTACAGACAATGCTGAGCTCTCCCCAAGTAGCCACAGGGTGTGTGAATCCAGCTAATCAGGCAATAAAGCAACACATGCCCTCAAAAACAGATGTTTGTATCGGGGGAAAAAAGCCAGTTCAGAATAAAAGTGAGAGGAACAGCAATTTTCCCAATCAAATAGTGCATATTCCCCAGGCCTGCTGTGATGTAAACTTCTCAGCCGCACTAGAGTTAATGTTTATCAAGCTGTCTGTCCCCAAACTCATACAGTGATTTACTCCAGGAGAACTAGCCAGCCAGGAACAAGAGGGCTTAAGTACAGCCAGGGCTGAGGTGAATTTGACTCCCACTGAAACATCTCCCAGGCACACAGTGGAGATAGAGCCAGTGACTCAAGTTATACACTGGCTTCAGGGCCACCAAAAAACCACCCATGGACGCACTGTGTCTCCAGACTGCTTTTCAGGAACAGAAGGAAATTTTTTAGACCTTCCTGCTCCAGGCCTTAGTATTGTTCCTGCTGTATGCTCTGATCAGAAGAGTAAGTCTCTTCTCAAAGAGGGGACCCTAGGTGTGGTCAGGAGGAGCACAGTCGACAGAAACACTCCTTTCCTCCTTTCATTCTTCTACAAGTAGACTTTTCTGTAGGACTTTGCTCTGTCTGTAATTAGCTCCCCAAGGTGATCAGGTATTTCACAGCTATTTTTAGCCTGTGAGTTCCACCGTGAGTGCCACTGAGTGTGTGCCCCCTTTGCTGTAGAGCCTCAGGAGGCTGCAGGCAGCAGAGCAGCAGTGCCAGCAGCTTTGAGAAGCTCAGAAGAGATTGATGGTGTCCATGCAGATGAGAACATTCATGCAGTGATCTCCAGAACACAATGGGAAGTCAGTGAATGCTGTACCATGAGCAGAGGAACAGCACAGACAATATTCAGCCCTCCTTCAGGTTCTGCACAATCAACCAAATGAGGTTCCTGTCTGGGAGAGATGGGCAAGCCATCTATTCATCCTTATCCAGAGTTGAAATGGAGATGCTCCAACCAGCTTCTGCTTAGCAGCAAAGGGTAACTGCAGCTTCCAGAATGAAGCCAATGGTTTGTGTTCTGTGTAGGATTCTATCACCTGCATTTAAGAGATGAATGCTGCCCAACTTCAGTTGGGCACAAGAGTGAAAGTGTGATTAAGCACCTGATCATTGCTAATAACATCACTGATGCCACATACAACTAAAAAAGTGTTAAAATCTTCTCTACATGTGCAGACTGCTGGAGCACGGACTCCCTGAACAGAAACAAACCTAAATATTTGGGTCTTTAGATGTCTAAAATCCAGTCACTTTGTTTTTTCCCATATAACCCAAAATGTGGATGTTTTATAAACAACAGTCTTGTACTGACTTCTAGACTTTACTGACAGATAGGAGGCAGAAGACTGCAACAGACAGCTTAGAAACAAGTATAATGATTTCAGCATGTGTTAAGGCAAGACCACAAGAGTCGGATAAGGTTCCTATGGTTGGCCAAGTCCTTGAGGTGTGCTGGCTGGGCTGTGGTGCAAATCTGCCTTGGTGAGAAGTGTAAAACACGCTGCCTGAACCCTATCTAGGCAAAATTTTAGCACTGGTATTTAAGCAAGAGTTGAGAGAATGATATTAAGAGCTTTTATTTTTAAAGCATCATTGCTATGAAGAGTCAGACCACGCCTGTGCAGGCAGGGAGAGGCACCATGAAGTAGCCAGCATTGTAGGCCACAGAATCTGGGGGTGGGCAAGGGGGAACACTCCTGTGCCCACACTTGGACAGGAAGGCCCCTATGTCATTTAGTGTGGGAGCAGAGGGGCAGGCTGGTGCAGCCCCATGCCACCCATGCCATGCTCTTTGGGCATGGGCTGCCCACAGACAGATAGCCTCTGTGAGCTGCCACATGCCAGTAGGTGTTCCAGGCTATTCTTGATGCCTCCCAGGACTTGGATAGCATCAGCTCTTCGCTGAGACTGTAATAGCTTGGACAAGATGTTGCCAGAGCAGTACATTAGCAGTGCCAAGATCCAGAAGACTTTTTTGCCAGGAGCCCAGGGGAAACTGCCTTGTGCTGGCCGCGCCCCTGGGTTGTGCTGGCCGTGTAGCTGTCACTCAGCCTTATGGGCTGTGGGGCTGCCATCGTAGGATCTGTGTGAGGGAGCCTATCGTGCAGGAGCTGTGGCTTGTCACACATCTGCTGTGCAAAGCAGATCTACCATTTCAAGTTGGGCCCAGAGCTGTGTGTTGGAAATGTCCCACTCTCCATTGGATGCATCAAGCTGACTTTGCTCTAAATTAAATTCCATGGATAAGATTGTACATAGTGAAGATTTTACTTCATCAGCCTCCCAAAACAGCACACCTGAGGAACAAAACAGATACAAGTTGTGAATCCAAACATTCTGACAGCATGATAAAGATGACTGTTCTCACCAGGAGCGTGTCAGCAGAGCAGCGCAATGCCTGGCTGTCCCAGGGGCTTACCTCACAGTCACATGTGAACGTGGTCTTGCATCTCCTGCACCCCCTTTCTCCTCCATAGGGTTCCCAGGACAGATGTAGTGAGATTTGAAAGGCATATCCCCGCAGAAAAAGTGGGAATGCAGGCATCCTTCTTGCCCAAAAGGAGCTGCAAGATGCTTGGGGCTCACATGTCCAGTTATCCTGCCCCTGCCCCTTGGCAGCTGACACGGGGTGACTCCGGGGAGGTCTTGGGAGTGTTGATGGTCTAGCAGGCAGCCAAGGCACTGAGAGAGCAGGGTATAATTGTGGGAAGTCAGAAAATATCCTCCTACTGCTACAAGGGCAAGGATGGATTGGCAAGCAGTGAAGGAGGCGCCAAGCGGTCCTGTTGGGCTTGTAAGGCTGCAGTGGTGCTCACATTAACTCCTTGTCATGGAGATCTTCACAATATGTAACTCAAGGTCTCTCTAGGTTTGATTAGAAACAGACACCCCAAACTTTGCACTGAAACTCTGAGGCCATCTCCAGTTACAGGAAGTCTGGGCATATCCATATGCAGATGTATGCAATTTGTTTCACTTCAGCACTTAGCGTGACTGTTTTGAGGTCAGGGAGCCTGTTTCTAGGGAATGAGAGTTACTTCTTGGGATGCTCAGCTGAGGGTAGATTTACACCATGCCCTCCCTACGCTGCCATCCTGCCCTCCATCCCATAGTTTCTGCCCCTCTCATGGAAACTGCTCATCCCTACCAAGGCCCTCAGGAGCTAGAGATGAAGAAGCTCATGCCTGCTGCAGTGCAGGAGCACGAGAGCAGCATGGCTGAGCTGCAAGGAGGGCTCTGGGCTGGCAGAGCAGGCACGGGAACACCCACTGTGTGTGCAGCAGGGACAGTCCTTGCTCCTTGGCTCTGATGGTTTGTGATGGAGATAACCTATCACTGCTCAAAGTCCGGGGCCCAGCTCTCAGCTGCAGCTTGAGCTATGCTATCAATGAAATTAGAACAGACACAGAGCTTTTCTCTGTGTGTCTGTGTGTGTGTGTGTGTGTGTGTGTGTTTGTGCAGACCCTTCTCCAGCTAGCTGAGCTCCTCAAGCAGATAAAAACCAGCAGAGGAGGTCCCAAGAAAAGGCTTCAGGTCTTGTGTTTGCTGCTGCTGGAGGTGCAGGAGGCTTGGGAGTTAGGGAGGCAGCCAGCACAAAGCCATGGGGGAAAAATGTACTGAGCTTCCTGACATCATAAATAATAAAAGAAAGAGAGAAAGGGAAAAAAACCCCAGCCTCTTGGAATACTTTATTTATTACTCTGTCTCTACTGACTCTCATAGGTGGTAATCCATCGCTGCAGACTTTCTGGAACTGTTTTATTTTCAGTTGTGAAAACTATAAATATCATGTCTGTAGCATATGATTTACCAAGGCTGTGGGGCAGAGCACTGTCCCAGCCCATTTTGGACAGCTCTGTCCACCTGCATCCCCCAGGAGCAGTGGGAGAGGTCAGCCAGTTGGAGAAGGCGGGTTCAAAGAGGAGGCAGTGTGTCAGTCACTGGCCTAGACACTGGTCCTGGAACCCAGGGAGCAAAAATTTTGGCAAAATGTTCCTAAGGATCAAAGCAAAGAGAGCTGAGATAGACAACATCAAGCTTTAGTAAGCTTTACATGGAGCTCCTCAAAAGTCTGAGGGAACAACATTAGAGAAAGCAATAAATCTGAAATCACAGTAGGGCGAAAGTGGCAGGTAACTCCATTGCCTTCACCTAAGGTCTGCCTACAAGCCCTCTGTACCACCTCGGCAATTCTCTTCTCAAATCCCTTTCACAGCTCATCTTTCCAGGCTTAAACCTGGGCCACCCTTGCCCTCATGCCTGAGGGTGATAGCTACATTTCATCCTTCTAGTTTCATCCCAATCACATCAGTGCAGCCTTTCAGCTGTGAGAGTGAGAGGTGGGCAAGGACTTGTACACTGCACAGCTTTCTCACAAACCCTTTCATGGGCTTTTAGCTGTGAAGATGTGACAGACCTGCCCACAGAAGGGCTAAACTGTAAATATACAGTGAATTAGCAGAAGGATTTTGTAACAAGAGATGAGTGCTGGAAAAAATGGCTATTGCCAAAGACAGGGGCTAAGATGCCTAAGCTGGCATTAATGACCCTGGCTATGACATTGCCAGGGAAAAGCTCCCAATGGGAACATCACTAAATGGTGGAGCTGTTTTCCAGAAAGACTGATCCTGGCCTGGTAACATTTGAAAATAGACTAATGTGAAATTTCAAAAAAAGATGAGACACTTGATGTGCCCTCAGCTTGGTAAGGAGAGCATGGATAGAAAATACCACAGTACCACTTCCCACTCATTTAGGAACTGAGCATAGTGGTTCAAGGTTAAAACCTGCAGCGGGGCTACCATGTTTTTTGCCCAAAGATCCCAGCCGGAAATGTGGCCAGGTGTGACACTTGGCTGTGCACTATGGGCCAGGTGGCGAGTTGCTCACACAGATCCCTCTTTTTCTGTCTTGAGGACATCCCACCATGCAGAGCAGTGGCATCAGATACGGGAGAGCCATGGGTCCCCACCAGGGTACTGCTGGTGTAGCGTCACTCTTGCTAATGAAGGGGACACCACTGTCACGGGAGGCAGGAGGTGTGCAGGAGAGGACACACATAGTGCCTGTGCTTGAGCATGCATATGCCCCATTACAAAGCTCAAAGGTGTTTTTACTGTAGCTGCTAAGACTTAAAAAAGGAACCGGTTCACTGGTTCAGTGGTTGAAACCTCTTTCTCCTGCATTGCCATACTGCTCTCATGTCACATTTCATTAATTATTAATTACTGAGGGCAGTCAGGCAGGAAGAGCCCCCCAGACTGCTGTCACACTCCTCTCGTTTCCCTCTGCCCTGCATGCAGGCGGTGCTGTTTCCACAGGTGTCTCCTACTGTCCTTTTCCATGGCACTAAGCCCCGTTCATGGCCTCCTTGCCAAAAGCAGGGCAATCCTGGCAGAAGGCTGTGGGGGTGGCTGGGGGTGTCAGTCAGGAGCACCTCTGCTGACACACAACCACTGCCTGAGGATGCAGGAGCAGAAAACAGACCCCACCGAGCACCACACGTGGCTGCTGTGTACTCCTGGTTTTCTGCTCTGTAATTCAGCAGGGGAGCACAGATGGGCTGGTAACAGGGGACCTCCATGGTGCAGGGAGCAGATGGGCACCTCTCAGAGACCTTTCCTGTGGCCAGGACCAAGGAATGTAGTGCTCCATGATGCTCAGTCCTGACATGGGTGTTGGGAGGTTGAAGGAGGGCCTTGCTAGGGTGTGCGCATGTGAGTATGCAGGGCTCATCCTCCCACCTGGGTCTCTGAGGGGAAGCAGGAGCTGAGAGATCTTGCCCCAACCTCCTCTTGCCCATCTGTGCTGGGCAAAATTGGTCAAAAGATTTACATCTGTTTCCTTCTCTCTCTCCCTGCCCCCTACCCCTGGTCAAACCTGCCCTCCTCTTCCCTCCCTTACCTCCCACCCAAATAGGTAAGGAAAGTGGTTTGGGAGAGCCTGACTTGCAGCCAAGCTCCGACCCTTCAGCAATGGACAGCAGCTACCTCAGCGTGAAGGAGACCGGGGTGAAAGTGCCCCAGGACAGGGCCAGCACAGACCTCCCCAACCCCATGGACAAGGCCGACTCAGAGAGCAACAAGGGCAAAAAGCGGAGGAACCGCACCACCTTCACAAGCTACCAGCTGGAGGAGCTGGAGAAGGTCTTCCAGAAGACCCACTATCCCGATGTCTATGCCAGGGAGCAGCTAGCCATGAGGACAGACCTCACCGAGGCTCGTGTACAGGTATGGGGGGAAGGCCTGGGACTGGGTGAGGGGTGGATGAGCTGCAAAAAACCTCCGAGGTTCCCTTGCAGCCCCACCATAAGCTGCAGGCAGCCAAGCCCTCATCAGAGCCTGTGGCCCAGGGAAAGGACAAGGAGGGACATCCATGTCTGACACTAGTGTCAGCTCCTTTATTTGGTCTGGTGTCCTGCAATTCGGTGTTCACAGAGACACCTCTTGCCCTAGAGCTAACGGGACAGCAGGTGGGTAGGCCTCACAGCCACCCTGAACAAAGCTTGCACAAAACCTGCTCTCTTCCGGAGACTGGCAGGGAACACAGGTTCATTAGTCTGAGTGGGAGCAAGCTTTTCCACAGGATGGGCTCTTTCCGGCAGATGAGGATGCAGAGGTGACAGGAGTTCAGTACCAGAGAGCATGCGGTGATACAACAGAGGCAGCTCTTTTTGCCTGCTTGGCAGGTGCTGAAACTGCATGAAAGCTGGAGATCTGGAGGCAAAAGGTACACCCACCACCTTGGAAGGAGCAGGAGAGTCAAACAGCCACACTCTGATGACAGTCTCAATCACCTCCACCCGCACAGGTGCCAGCTCTCATGAGCTAGCTTCCTTGTACTAATCTAGGGGGCCAGCAGACCCAAAATCCACATCAGAAGAAGGAATGATTCTCTGACTACTGCTCTTTCCTCTGAGTCAAGGTTAAACAGGAGGCCTGTCAGGGCTCAGAAGCACGTGCAAAAAGGAGCTCCACTGCATGGAGCAGACATCCACAGCTCACGCCTTGGTGGCCAGCTCCTTCTCTGGCACAGCTAATCCTGTTACTTCTGTGTGCAGGCATTTGTCAGCTCACCACCCCCAGAACCTGCATTAGCATCAAGAATAATTGGCCCGTGGAGACACCCGATTCTCTCTCTTATACCAGGAATATTCCCAGCTCCCCGGCAGCCTCTGCTTTAACCTTTACAAGCAGTTGTCGCAAATAAGGCCCACATCCATGCTTAAGTCCATTTTAGTTTGTGCATTCACTTCTGGACTCAACCAGAAGCAGAATTTTTCTTATCTGCTTGCCTAAATGGGTTTGCAGGGCTGGTGTGCTCTTCTTCCCCACAGCTGTTTCTCTTCAGGCTGGACATGGCTGCATTTCAGTGGGCAGCAGTGCAATTCCCATTGGTCCTGAGCGTAGCATGCTGAACTCTGCAGGATGGGCAGGGCAAGGCAGTGCTACAAACATCAGCTCTTTACTTGTGCCACTGGATACAGCTCTTGATTTCCCAGGAACACACCACAAGTGCTAATGGGGTCTCCTGGGAGGCCGGGTATAGCATCGGGTTACTGGCTGCACAGTGCATGAAATTCCTCTTGCTCAGGAATGAGAATGAGGTGCTGGAGGGTGGCGAGCTCCTCCTGCTCGCTTCTGAGCCAGGGCTTGCAGCTACTGTGTCATCCCAGGCAGTGTGCAGGGCTGGCCATCCGAGCCAGGGCAGGCGAGGCAGATGCAATCTACAAGTTCCTTACATATGACCCTTCATTTTGGGGTTTTTCCCCACTTTACCACTGGATAACTGAGGGCAGAAGCAACTCCCTAGGCAGCCAGGAGTATATTTGGCAAAGAGGGGCTTCAGCTTGCTCTGAGATAAATGTGCCAGTAGCCTGTTGCCACAGGCAGCCAAGAGCAGCCTCCCTGCTCTTGCAACTGCCAGTGCACACCTCTCACTTGGGACGGCGATGACAGGGCTCGTGTAACAGAGCTGCTGAAGGGCTTGTCTAAGTGGCCTGGCTGCTTGAGCACTTACCCCACAGTGAAAGGGGTAAGCACTTGCATTTCAGTCATTCCCCAGCTCTGCCAGGAAGGACCCGGTGACTTGGGCCATGGGCTGGCAGCAGGCCACCACCTCGTGATGAAGGACTGCCGTGCTGTTGGTAGCAATGCAGACTCCTGTCCCTGGAGAGTGAGAATCAGCAGCCTTGTGCCCAGCACAGCGGCAGCCCAGGTTCTGAGAATCTCACATGTGTTCCCAGGGGGCTGGGGCTGCTGGCTAGTGAGCTGCTTAGCCCTGGCATGGCACTGGAAGCCCCCAGGAGGCGTGGAGGTGCAGTCTGAGGTGGCACAGGGCTCTTCTGCTGATGGCACATGGCTGTGCTTCCCGTGAGGGAGGCTTTTGGAGTCAAAGCCCTAGTGAACCACCCTAATGCCTGTCTCCAGCTCTGGGTTGTGCTATAGCTTGTTTAGGCTTGACTTTGGTCTCCCACCCCCTGGGCAGTTCTGTTCTGTGGGGGTCTTCCAACACCAGCAGTGTGGCATCAAGAGCCATTAGCTCACAGCCCAAGAGTGGGTACGGGCATGGGGCTGCAGCTCAGGAGGCTGACGGTGAAACAAACGCTGCAAGGACCAAGAACCAAGGGCTAGAGGGTGGAGAAAATTAGCCATGAGCCCCTCACTACTTTTCCCCTGCCAGCCAAATAGCTGCTAGGTACTCAGACACTCTCTGCCACGCTGGGAGAGGCTCTGGCTGCTGTGGAGTGTTTAGGCACACACCTACTGCAGTCCCATGGGCTCTGAGGGAAGCACAGTAGTCCGTCTTCCAAGGAAGACATGGTCATCTAAGGGATAATCCTGCCCTGGAATGATTTCTTGGAGGTCAGTTTCAGCTGCCTGCAAGGCTGAACTAAGCAAAGCAAGGTGGCAGAAAGGTGGGGCACACAGCAGATTTAAGGTGTGATGCTCTCTCCCACAGCTTTTGGCTGGAGGTCATCCCCTCTGGCCAGGCTTGGCTTCCTGGGGAGCACAACCAGCTGCGCTGCAGGCAGGAGCAGATGCAGAGCCCAGACAGGCAAGTGGCAGCTCTGATTTTTCCATCCCTTTCCCAAGCTCACGCTTCATTAGTGAAGTAGCTGCCAGAGTTCTCGGTGCCTGGAGAAGAGCCCACACCAGCAGCATACATGGGGTGGACCGTGCTGTCTGGGAAGCAGTGGCATTCCATGGCCTGGCCCCTCTCCTGCTCCATTTCCCTGCCTGCCTCAGTTTCCAGCCATCTGTACTGGTGTCTGACAACGTCAAAGCTAATTGCCCCTGTGATGCAATGCAACATTTTCCTGTCTACCCCCCACAACCTTGCCCCTTGTTTCCATGTACTAATAAGATACTGCACATCCCTGTTTTCCGAAGTGGGAGCCAAGTATAAGCCCTGTGAAGAGGAAGTGCCACACAGCCAGGAAGAGGCTGCTATGGCTCAGCCACAAACCTGCAAAGGTGCACAGGGGGTGCTGCGTTCATGTAGGTCCTATACAACATGGATATCCCCTTTTTTTCTTCTCCTCTTCCATGTCTGGGGCTGCAGAGCCCCAGAAAGAGCTTCTGCTTGGTATCAGCAACTGCTTGAGCTTCTTCCAGCTCATCCAGGTCTGCAGCAGATGTCTGAGGCAGTGGCACTAGAAAAACAAGGTAGACATGTATTCACACGTGATTCCTTCCCCTTGCATAGAAACACACACACAGGCACATCCCAAGCCCATGCCAGCCTGGCCCTGGCTGCTTATCTCTCTTGGGTTATCAATATCTGCCTCCTGGACTGCTCTCTGGGAGAGAAGAAAGGGATGGGGCTGGAAGGAGGCTTCACAGCCAGGGAGTAAAACCCCTCAGCCAGTCCCCATCAGAGCCAGCCTTATGATTGCTGGGACCATTAATGAAATGTTTTTGGCGGTGACCCTGTGATGCGGCGGGGGCTTGAAAGTGAGAGGGAAATGTCAAACTCCGCTGTAGCAAAATCACCGCCTTGGAAAAAAAAGAAAAGAAAAAAAGCAAAGCAAAGCAAGAAGTAATATATCTTGATCCCTTTTCCCCCATAAAACCCTGGGAGGCTGGTGGAAGGAGCGGAAAGACTGAGCTAAGCCTGCAGGAAATTAAACATGAAATGAAAACAAGCTCGAGTTATTCAATTCTCTCATCCCAGGCTCCAATTTCCCATTCCAGGCCACTGATAAAATGGTGTCCAGTTTCAGCGCTAAAGGATGAATTCTGGCTCTGTTCTTGCAGTCTGAAAAGCAAAGGGCTGGTGGCCATCGCTGGAAAGAGGGGAGATGGCCTGGCCTTTCAGAGAGGGATGGGGTCCGGAACACAGACAGAGAGAGGCTGAGCAGAGGGAGGAGGGTAGCAGGGCAAGAGGACAGGAATGGGGAGAACAGATGCTGTGAGGCTGCCACGAGAGGAAAAGCACAAGAGACTTGGACGTGGTGGGCAGCTCTTACCTGCATCAGAGCAGGGGTGTTGAGCACAGGGCACGAGCACAACCCCACAGCTGCCACCAGCCCACCGCCACACATGTGCAGAGGTCAGCCTCACCCACCACTGCCATGGTGGGGGTAGGAAAGGGGGGAAAACACCTTTTTCTTAAACTTGGAGGAAGGACAAATCAGTGATGCAGGCCCCAACTCTCCAAATATGGTCAGTGGCCTGGGCGAGGTCCCAGCTGAGCCCATCCACCTGTGTGCTGTGCAGGGCACATGGGGCTTGGTGGCAGGGGCAGACTGGCAATGCCCACTCGGTGCGAGAGTCGAGGCATCAAGAGAGTGAGCAGGAGCTTCCTTGCTTTGTCTCAGGCCACTTCTGGCCTCTCCACCCCCAACAGCACATTGGCTGTGTATGCATATGGATTTAGGTACTAGCATATGGCTGAATGTTTATGGAGACATGAAACATTCTCCATTCTGTAGATTTTTACAGGGCTGATTTGGTACATCAGGGCTTATCAAAGCACTGTCTGCAGGAATCAGATACGTGACATTACCGTACACTCCCACTCTAATTGCTAACACTGAGATTCAGCCCACAGCGACTGCTGGCCCCTGCACAAAGCAGCCCATCCTGACCCCAGAGGACATGCTGCACCAGCCACTGCAACCTACACTGTCACATCCCCACCCCACAACAGCCGCTCTTGACAAGGAGTGACAGGCAATGAAAGGAAAATGGACTTCTGTTTGGGTTTAGATTTGCTTTTTAAAAGCAGGTGTCTTCTAAGACTGTGGAAATACTGAGGATTAGTTGGGGGTTTTTGCTGACATTTTCACATTATACATTGCCATGCCTGTCTTGTTTTCCCTGGAGCACTGTGGAGGCCTGGAGAAACCCAACTGCAACATACCAAGCAGCCAATAAGGATTTGGACCAGAGGAGAAAGGAGAACTTTAAAAAGTGGTCCAAACCTTGCCACAAGTGCTTCAGAGCTCACTGTCAGCTCTCAGAGTGTCTCTGGTGCCTGTGACACCAACACTTGGACTGAAGACACTCTTCTTCTTCAGCCTAATGCGATGACTTGCCACATCCTCCCAGCCCACCATCCACATGGCAGTTTGGGAACTGCCAGTTTAAACCACTTTGCTCTGTTCAACCCAATGCATAAATGTGTTCGAGCAGAGGCCAAGACCTCACTCTGCTCTGTCAAGGCAGCCGTTGTGCTGTCCTGGGAAGCTGAGGGCACAGACCCTGCACTGATGGCTTGGAAGGTCACATGGCAGAGCCACACACCACTGTGGGGGCCTGAGCTCAGCCGCCCTGCTCCAGGTGGGATGCTCAGGCGGGCAAGGCAGCCAGTGCCTTCACCACACAGGGAATGGCTGCGTATGCCTGGCATATGTTCATCCCGGCCTCGTGCACAGCCATCACTCTGCTCCCTACCTGTTCTCCACCCCTCTGTGCACAGCAGGGCCTCCTCTGCCTGAGGAGGAACCGGGTCACCACCACTAACTTTGAATCTGCAGATCAAAGCGGCGTGATCCAGGCCAGCCCTGGGACTGGCCTGCAGCTGGGCTGGAGTGGCTGTGCCAAGAAGAGGTAGAAGAAAAACAGACAGATGCCTGAGGCATCAAACCTGCTCCAGTAGGACGCTCTACATGTGCAGCCTGTGCTCAGCTGGGATAATGTTAGCACGTTTCTGCTGATACTTTTTGCACCTACCGAAAACACTCATAGGGTTTTTGATTTGGGGCAGGGGGTTGATAGCAGGTTGCTGCTTTGGATATGGCTACTCTGGCCAGCTTGTAGTTGGCCCATGCCAGTGGCATTGCCATGGCCATGGAGCAGGGCACTAAATTCTACACTATCCACATGGGGAGCACATGCCTGGCAGCTGCATTATTGGCTCCCTGCCCCAAGCACACCACAGTGCATGGCCAGACCCTCAGCTGCCTACTCATACCAGAGGCCTGGCTGTGAGAGACCAGCACCAGGCTGCCTATGTGGTAGAAACTGAAGCAGGAGAGCCTGAAACAACTCTTCCAGCACAAGCAGGAAGGTCAGCTCAGACCAGAAACCCAAGCCCCTCATCCCTCTCAGTAGCAGCTTCTAGCTGCACTGATTCAGGCTGCAGGTGCCATAGCTCTCCTGCCCCTGCGAAAGCTGTCCTGCCATCCCACCTGTGCCAAGCACCTGGCTTGTCCTGCTATCCTCTGAAGACATGAGCTTCCTAGCCGGTGTCTGCTTTCCCCAGGTGCCTGGCAAGCAGCGAAGCTGCCCCACGGCCAGGCGTGGGAAGGGCCAAGCTGCTTGTCAGCAATACCCCCTCTGCCCCCCCAGCGAGTCACCGTGTAAAACTCGAAGCAGAGCCGAGAGGCTCTAGGACTGCTCCTTTCATGCACTGGCGTGACCTGCACAACCCAGCCCCTGGTGATCGCCCTCATCTCTCAGTGCCTTCAAAGCAGCTCTTGATTGATGTGTTTCCCTGACTCACGAGCTTCAAGAGGCTTTGAAGACACTGGGCCAGGCTCTGATCTCTCTCAGGCTGATGCAAATCAGGAGCAATGGTGCTGACAACAGTGCAATAATCCACACTGATGTCAAGCCAGTAAAAATAAGAGCAGAAACAGAGTTTTGGTCTTTGCCTTGAAGGGATCTGAGCAGCCCGGTGAAGCAAAGAGTTGCAAACCCTGCAAAGAAAACTCATTGTAAAGCAAAGGATGCTGCAGAAGGGCACCTGTCCTTTCCTGCAGCTAAGGAGGGAAGGGATGTTCGGCTTTTTATTTCTTTTGCGGTTAAGAAAAATGAGAAAGCTTGGTGAGAAATGCAGGCTGCAGTCAATGGCATCATCACAGCCAGGATTAGGCTCGGGGAAAGCCCCGTCACTGCTGTTTCCAGCCTGGCAGCAGCACACATGGTTGTATTCACACATCTCGTCTGAGACTGGCTGACAGCAGGAGAGCTGCAAGCAGAGCCTGGGTAACACAGATTTAGGGGTAAGGGGAAGATGGGCTATCCCAGGGCAAAGCAGGCTGTGGGAGTCAGGAGCCGGGAATGCCCCCAGAGAGGCAGTGCACCAGAAGATGGGCATCCCCTTTTGCTTGGAGTGCACCCTTTCTAGGAGCACAGGCTGGCCTCAGACCCTCGAGAGAAGCAGGGAAGGACTGTCTCTCCCCTGCAGAGCTTGTGTGTGGAGCAGTGCCCACCTCCCTGCCATACAAAACCAGCCGCCTGGTGAGGCCCTGCCCTCTGGTGGGCTTCTCAGGGCTGCCGGGCTACCAGCCACTGCCAGGCTGCCCTTGCTCACAGCCCTGCTGTCGCCTCTCCCCAGGTGTGGTTTCAGAACCGGCGAGCGAAATGGCGCAAGCGGGAGCGGTTCGGTCAGATGCAGCAGGTCCGGACCCACTTCTCCACTGCCTACGAGCTGCCCCTGCTCACCCGTGCCGAGAACTACGCCCAGGTGAGTGCATTCCCCCACCTCGGCACAGGGCTTGCTGGACACACTGCCTCTGGTCCCAGTCCTCCCCAGGTCATGCTTCACTTCTCAGGTACATCCACCTGCCTTTAGGCAAGGCTTCAAGGACACCGGGGCTATGCTGTCAGGCACTGAAGGGCTGGCAGTTTTCTAGTCAAATGTCCTGCTTGGCTCCCTCATGCCCTGGCCCAGAGCAGCCATCTTTAAAGCAGGTACCAAGCCCAGCGCTGTGTGACACAGAGCAGCACCTTGGGCACATGTCACCCTGCCCAGCACATCCTATCACATGTGCTGCTGCCCACTAACTTTCCACTGCCTTGGAAAAGGTCCAAAAGCCTAACTCATGCCTAAAGAATAGCAGTTCCCAGGGAGGCTTCCAGTTATCGTGTCTGGTTTCCATGCCCCTTGGACATAGTGGTTGGATAAAAGCATTTTTTCCCCTGGCAAATTCCCACAGCCGTCTCCCAGTGATGGGCTGTGGTACCCACAGCACACTTGGTGACATCTGGGGATGTTTTCCAAGGGCGTTGTAGATTTATGCTCCAAAGGAAGGGAGGGAGCAGCCTGGTTGGGGTACCTGGAGCTGCTTCTGAGTCCTGTTGAAACTGTTCCTGCCCTGACCCTGGAAGCAAGTCACAGGGCTGCCTCCCCTCCTTAGCTTCCTGTCTTGGGAAACCTGTCAGCACAACAGCCTCCTAAACCCTGGGCCAGCCCCAGTTTCACAACACTTCAGATGATGCCAGGCAGACTGGGGTTTGCTAGCTCCAGGGCTAGGCTGTGCCCCAGAAAGCACTCTCTCCATCCTGCACTCCTCTTCCCACCACCCAGAATTTGCCCAAGGGCGCAATTCTGCAGGCATGACGCTCTGAACCTGACTGTCCTCACAGATCTGCTGGAAGTCCTCCCTCCCCAACACCCCGTCTGTCAGCTGCCTCCCCAGCCAGCACTGTACCAATGCCACCCCTCAGCCAAGCCGGGAGCGTTTGACCTCTCTCCTGCTTGGCGTCTCCCATAAACTGAACAAGAAGCCCTTTTGAAAGAGCTGAGATGCCAAAGCAGCTTTTCAAGCAGAGAACACTCTCAGCAGCCTTTTCAGCATGTCCTTCTCTTGCCTTTGTAACTTACACTGCTCTCTCCCTCCATACTGCCCTCCTCTCCCCGCACAAGAGATCAAAAATTTGAAAAGCAGTTTGCAGGAGGTAAGAGATCAGAGAGAGCCCAAGGGCGAGCAGTGGAAAGGGGCAGTGGAATGAAGGGCCCTTTGCTCTCTTGCTCCAGCCAGCGGCTCACCTCATCCCTGCTTTCATCCTGCATGCCCATGTGCCCCCTGCTGCAGCACACCAATTCCCACTGGCAAATACTGAGCCCTCCTCTCTTCTTCTGCAATGTCATTTTATGAGTGACAATGCAGGATCCCAGATGGTCTCTCGAGGTGGCCCTGCAGGGCTCTGCTCTGCAGCAGGGTGTGCGATGCTGCCTCGGTGGGCACTGTTGGGGGAGAGGGGCAATGAATCTGCCTGTGCTGGGGGCTGTGGGCAGCTCAGCTCCAACAGGCATGTCTTTGTGGTACAAAACAGCCCTTGGCCTAGGCACAGCTGCCCTGAGCTGGAGAAGGAAGGTGGATCAGCAGCCTCACAGCACCCCTTTCTGCCTGTTGCCTTTGTAATGAGTAGGACCACAGAAACACCATGGATGACACAAAGTTTCCTGTGCTGAGAAAAGTGCTCATGGTACAAAAAGAAATAAGAGAAGTGTCTGGGAGAGGAACAGATAAACAGATGCTGTGGCAGAGGAGGAGGACAATCCTGCTCCCTGTGAGTTATCCTGCTGCACTCCCTGCCCCTGTCCAGCCTGGCACACAGGTTTTGGAGTGGATTTGCTGGCTGCGGCCGGGCTGAGGGTGCTGCCTTTGCCAGGAGCCAGCAAACTGCATACCCGTCTCACTGCCAGCCCCTCCACTAGGCTGCCCTGCCAGGCTGGGGCTGGACACGCTCCATTCCCCCAGGCCAGCTGCCCAACGTATCCAGCACGGGGCAGCCCTGACGCTTCTTTTCCCATCCCCAGATCCAGAACCCCTCCTGGATTGGCAACAATGGAGCCGCCTCCCCCGTGCCTGCCTGCGTCGTCCCCTGCGAGACGGTGCCCTCCTGCATGTCCCCCCATGCTCACCCCCATGCGGCTGGCGGCGTCTCCGAGTTCCTTGGAGTCTCCGGGCCTGGCAGCCACGTGGGACAGACTCACATGGGTGGCCTCTTCGGCACAGCCGGGATGAGCCCCAGCCTCAATGGCTACGAGCTGAACAGCGAGCCGGACCGCAAGACCTCCAGCATCGCTGCCCTGAGGATGAAAGCAAAGGAGCACAGCGCCGCGATCTCCTGGGCGACATGACAGGGCTGCAGCCCAGTGCCCGCGAGACACGGAGAGAGCACATGGGGACAGCCCAATAAATCCACCCGCTTGGACTCCAGACAGCAGTTGCCTCCTCGGGGATCTGAATGCAGCACTTTTAGCTACCCTAGGCATATAAAGTACTTATGTTAATGTAAGTGGAGTGTTTCCAGCATGAACGTGGCAGCTCCGGCTTCCTGGGATCAGGCAGGGAGAGGGAAGCTGTGGAGCAGCACCTCTTCCATCGAGATCTGGGACGGGATGCATCCCTTCTCACTGCCACCTCCCCAATAACCTGGGCATTTTTTTCTTCCCGCTATTTTTTCTGACACCAGATCTGCCTTTCCAAAGAGCAAGAGCCCACTGGCCTTTCAGCAGCTTCTCCCATCCCACTACCCGCCCACACACACACTCACACACACATATTCTGCCCTGGGCAGGGGTCTGGATGGGGACTCTGGCACCAGCAAAGAGACATCTCTCACACTGCTAACATCATTTTAGCAGGAGCTACGACTTCCCACAGCTGAGCAGGGACCAGGGCTGGGAAGATAACCAAAGCTAGAAAAAAGGCAACATTAGCCCACCTTCTTCTTCCCTGCTCCCTCTCCATCTCATACTCTGAGATGAGGCACAGAGTTGTAGAGGCCTGTGAAGGGGATGCCCCTATGCCCACCATGGCACGGTGTTATCATGCTGAGAGTCTTTGCCAGCCCTCTGGTGACCCAGACTGAGATACACCCCAGCAGACAAAAGCTTCCCAGCATGGCTCACTGCCCCAGGGAGTGCCTGGGCTTTGCTTTCCCTGGTCGTGATCTATGTTGAGGCTCACAAGCATGGTGGTACAGGAAAAGATTTCCTCTGGCTTTCACTGGGTCGGGAATTACTAACCTCAATTTAGAGACAAGCAGCTGTGGCAGGGAAGCACAAATGCTATGTAAATCAGCAAGTCCCCAGAAAGACTGCTCTAAGAAAAGAGCTCAAGCCCTAGCACACAGCCACAGTGGCACAAGGCCACCACATTCCTCCTACACCTCATCCTGGGGTCAGACATGTGCAGTGACAGGCACTCCCTCAGCCCTCCACCTCAGTGCCCTGTTGCACACAATGGCTGTGGGCATCTCTGCACTGGGGACAGCAAAGGGAACAGGCTGGGAAGGGGCTCAAGGGAAGATGAGGTGATGCTGCCCCATCTCCAGCCACCTCAGATCCTCTTCACTTTGCAGAGAAAGTAGGAGAGACCAGAACTTCCCTAGTTTGTCTGAACCAATGTGCCTCTCTGCTTTTCCCCCCCAGTGCTCTTAACCTGCACAGAGCTGTTAAGATCTCCTTTGCAAGGCTAAACATTTTACAAGTTTTTCAATGATCATAGTGCTTGGAATAAATTTGGAACATCCTTTCACCCCACTGAAATACCGCCAAGGAAAGCTAAAAGTCAGCTGAGCAGTACCACCCACACAGTGTGGCTATGCAAGCTGGGCTTGAGATGGGACAGCCATCTCCGAGATTTGCAAGGGAGCTATAGGATACTACTCCCATAAAAACTGGTCTGTCACCCTGCCCTCTTTCCTCATGCTCAGTGTTAGGGGATCTTGTAGTTTAAGGTCCAGGAATATCTAGTAGTCTTGGAAAAGATTCCAAATAAGCTACAACCAAATGTCAGGCTTCAGGTTAATGAGCCATACAAGTATTTCCATAGTGCCTAGACTGTCATACACTACCTTAATGATACACCATTGCTAGGTCAAAAGTACTATATTTACTGGAATAAGAAAACACCAGTAGTACTCTTTCTTTTCTCTCCTCAGAAATGCTAAGAGATGCCTTCCCTGCTACGCACAGGGAGCCAGCATGCATTTCACTACACCATCTGCATAACCAGGGCCTCTCCCATCACAGGCAGCCAGGATTTACATCCCAGCCTAAACATTCAGCTGAGGCCTCGGGCATGGTGGCTTAGATGCTGAAAGCGATGCTGATCACTGAACCAGGCAGGATCATGCTGACCAGTTGGAGGTGTATAACCCACTGGGTACCCCAGAAGCTACTGAGCTTCCCAACCACCCAGGGACTGGTGGCCGGAGGCAATTTGTCCATCAGATTTTGTGCAGGCATCTGAGCACAGCATTGAGAGCCCTTTCCCAGGTACACTGGGGATCTTGATGCTTCCCATGGTAAGCAGGCAATCCATGGAGGGCAGCTGCCTGAACAGCCCAGTACCATTGCTGACAAGACAAATTAGCCACAAGCAGGGCTAAGGAGAGGGTGGTGGGGCAGGCAGGCATTTGGAGACAGGTCTCGCTTAGCCTGCAGGTTATGGAGGCAGCTCCAGTGGAGGGCTGTATCTATTCAAGAGCTTAGCTGCATTCCCCCCTGAAGTTGACGGGTAGCTTTTCCTCAGACTTCCACAGGGCCAGTATTTCATCTGAGCTGTTTAACAGCCCAGAAGATTAAGTGCTGTATCCCTGTCTTGTTAGAGAGAGAGAGGAGAGTCTCCTGGCAGCAGACTTGGCATTTAGAGAAGCTTGGCCCCCACTTTCTCTCACCTTAAAATTCATGTGGAAAGCACATGTTGGACTCAGTCTAATAAACACCACTGCGCGTGCCCAGCCCTCAGCCTACCTGAAAACACCATGAGGCAAGGGAATTTTGTTCCCTGGACCTCCTTCTGCAGGGCTCCCTTCTCACCTCCAGCTGCAGGCAGCCCCACTGCTCATCGGGCTCTGCCTCTCCTCTCCAGGTGCTGCTGCCATTCAGGCACAGTCCCTTGCACCCACACTTGAGGGTAATGATGGAAGGGGTGCCCCTCCCAAATCTTCAAAAGCAGTTGTTCTGGTAGTTTTTAAGCTACATGCCTCTGTATTTACACACATTTTTAAAATTAATTTAAAAGGGTTTTTTAAAGCTAGCTGTTAAATTAACATGAAAAGCTGTATAAATATATATATACTTACATATATATATATATGTATGTATCTTAACCTAGCCAGCCTGCAGCTACTGCATTTCTTAAGGGTCACAGGGTCAGTGCTGTTCTTGCAATCTCAAGTTACCATGATGATACCTTTTTTAATTATTATTATTGTTGTTATTTTAATACCTTTCAACTCTATTTATGACTTTCTTCTCTATTTATTTCTTATTTAGTATTTTACTCCTGTCTATACATTGAGTCACAATTCCCTGGCTTGGACTTGCCTTGAAAGCTGCAAGCTTTGTCCCCATCCACCACCAAAATGTCTCAGAAGCATCAGCCGTCCCAATGCCTGCCATGCCCGTAGTGGCATCCTCTGTGGGTGCAGCCCAGCTAGCTGGGCTCACCCAGCTGCTCCCTCCAGCCTCATGGAGGTAGCAAAATGTTTCTCCCAAGTAGTCCTGGCCCTGGCTATGCAGCAGGTATCCTACAAGGGGGCTGCCTCATGTTGCCCGTGGTTGGGAAGCCCAGAGATGTCCCAGAGCTTTGAGACCAGGAGGATGCAAATAGCAAGAGCAGCGTGGGTTCCTGGCAGTGGCTTAAAAGTGGTTGGGTACCACTCGCTGCCAAGTACTCGGAGGCACGTCTTGCCTACAAGCAGTAGTTAGTGCTTTGGTAGCAATTGCAAACCAGTGGGGAGCCAGGCTTGGGCTTGCTGGGCCCTGCAGGGTCCAGACTCTAAGGGCTGTGCCTCAACAAGCTCCTGGAGAGGGGCCAGGTCAGCCCCCTGGCACGTCACCTACTGCCAGCAGTGCCACCTACCTGCGCTCCCAGCAGGCTCTCCAGCCAGGCTCCGGCTGCCTCCTCCAGAATATGCTACCCAGTCCAGGTCCCACTGCCCCAGCACCTACCTGGGTAGAGCCTACAGGGAGGAAGACCAAGACAGCAAAATAAAAAGAGAACCACCCTCCCTCTCCTCTAAAGCCCACGGCAGAGTGTGGGCAAGTGTCCATCCCTGCCGGAATGCACATCCCTGCCAGATCACGTGTCCTTGCAGGAGCACACCCGGCCTGAGCCATGAGCAAGGTGTTAGGGAAAGGCCACACGCAGTGACAACGTGTCACACGTGAGGTTGCAGAGCTGCAGCACACGTGGCTTCACCTGCCCCATCAGCCGAGGGGACGCAGCACTAACCTGGGCCAGGTGTACCCCGTGTGCTGCCGAGCAGGGCTGCCAGCTGGTTTCCTCCTGCAGTGGAGGTGTTTTGGGGTGGGGAGGCACGTTCCCCTCATTCCCAGAATACACTCAGACTGGGCAGCACATTGTAAAACACTCTCCAAACAAACTAAGGCAAAAAGGTAGTTTCTTGGAAAAGGATTGAAAAATAATCAAGCAGAGGCAGAGCCCCGTGTTTATTTTGCTGCTCTGACTGACACAGCAAAAAGCAAACAGACTGAGGGAGAATTAACCCAAATGGGAAGGGGGTGCAATTGGATGGAAAGTCATTCAGCCCTTTGCAGCTTCCCGAAGGGAGCTGGGAGGAGGCGAGGGAGCGGCCTTACACCCCCTTAACTCTTTGCTGGTAACATGGTTCCCCACTCCCCCCACATAGCTAGGTAGGTAGGTAGAGCTAGGACTTTTATACTACTGATTTTGAAGGACAGTTTTCAATGTATAATAATATATCAGTTTAGGTGTGCAGTGTTTGAAAGAGAGACTGGGAGAAAGAAAGAAAACAAACCTCAATCAATATTATTGGTTTTTTGTTGTAAAATATTGTAACCTTGTATAAACACTACCTTTTTTTTTTTTCTCTTTAGCTTAACGGCCTGGGGTAGAACATATAAAAAAAATAAAAAAGTTTTAAAAAAGTTCAGGAAAAAAAAAAAAAAGTTTTTAAAAAGTTCAGGAAAAAAAAAAATAAAAAAGTTTTTAAAAAATTTAAACCTTTTTTAAAACCACCCTTTTTTTTTTTTTTTAGCTTAACGGCCTGGGGTAGAACATATAAACAAAATAAAAAAGTTTTTAAAAAATTTAAACCTTTTTTAAAACCACCCTTTTTTTTTTTTTTTAGCTTAACGGCCTGGGGTAGAACATATAAAAAAAATAAAAAAGTTTTAAAAAAGTTCAGGAAAAAAAAGAATAAAAAAAATCATTTAAGATGTTGCCACGTGAGGTTTGTGCCATGCAATGTTATTGCCTATGCAACCATGTATTACCAGTTCATTACAGTGGAATATTAAAAAAGAACAAACAGTCTTGCAGCTTGATTCTTTTTAACTTTTTTTGAAGTAAGTTATTGCACTTGCAGCTTTTTTTTTTTTTTTTTTTGAGGTGAAGGGCTGGAATTTCCAGTCACCAATTTTTATTTTTCCAGGTTTTGAAAGGAGTGGCATCACTGGGAAGGTCCCTGCTTCCCAGCCACCCTGGCCAAGGGGGCACAAACACTGTTGTTGTTGTTTTGGTTTGCAATAAACTCCTTCTCTTCTCTCCTCTCAACTGCAATCTGGCTGGTTTGTTCCTGACTCATGACAGATGAAATGTGATCAGAGGGGCCTCCAAAATCTCACGTTAATTGAAGCTGGCAAAAAATACTAACAGTGCCCTTTTGAACTGCTGACGCAGTCCAGAATGGATTAGCCGGGGGTAGATTAACAACAGGTGGCAGCTCACGGGCTGCTGCCTCTCCCAGTACAAAGAGATGGTTAAGAGCCAGCAGCCGGGCACAGGAGCGTCCTGCCAGCCGGCTCCCGGCTAACGGGGCCTCTCTGCCTCCGGCATCGCTTGGCATCCACACTCGCCAGCACAGAGGGCACCCTGGCCACAGGGAAGAGAGCAGGATGGTCTCCTTTGCTTACTGCTCTGGAGCTGCTGCTTCCAGCAGAGCTTAAGCCTCACAGGGCTCTTGCAGGCCTCCCAGCCCTTATCAGCCAGTCCTTAATGAGGCAGCGGGTAACCACACTGACACAGGGAGAAGCTGACTTGGCAACAAGAGCCCACAGAACTGGGGACCCTCAGCATTCCAGCTCCCCATGCTGTGGCACCACCCCTTTCACACAGCACAGTCATGCTCGGGGCACCAAGCACAAGGTCTCCTGAAGCCCAAGGAGAAGACACCTGGGGCTGGCAGCGTTTCCCATATTCCCACAGGCCATCACACTCCCTCCCCTCCTAGCTCCACTTTAGCAGAGGTGTCCAAGCTTCACCCACCCTCTTCTCCTCTGTGGCTCCGCAGGGTTTCCCAGAGGTGCCTGCTTGCAGCCAGAAGCTGCTCAATGGGCTGTGGGGCAGACTGAGCCCTCTGGGTTTCGGCTGTCGCCACACAAAGGGAAGGGTTTGTCTTGGCCCCAGCAGTTACCAGGGCACAGCTCTTGTCCCACTGTGCAGGAAATCTGGGTTCTGTGAGGGCCCTTTCTGTTGCTTGCACTCCATCAATAAACTCAGCTGCAAACCTGTTTCCTTCAGACTGCACAGACCCACCAGCACTGGGACCAGTAAGAGCTCAAGTCCCTGTACCCAGATGCTGGGTGGACTGGAAAGGGCCCTTCTTTTTCAGGCAGAACTGAGAAGGTTCCCAGCAGCTGCCACCAAGCCACCAAGACCCACAGAGCCCCTCTGGCCTTTCCATCAGTTGTCTGGGAGCATCAGCTTGCTTCAGATGGTGCATGGCTGTTTTCTATCTCACAAATAAATGGATAATGCAGGTGCTGTTGCAAGCTTATCCATTCCTCTCACTTGTAGGAGAAAAATTCCTTCCCTCCCCAAGCACTCAAAGCCAGATTCTCCAGATGTTGGCAGAGTTCAGAGTGTTGAGAGCCTAAAGCCAGTTTCAGTAACATCCTGCTTGTATGGGTTTACATCAGAATTTGCTCCTGGCCTGAATGATTGCAAAGAACTAAAAAGTCTCTCTCTAAACTAGATAGTGGCAGGATCCAGATTAGAAATGTGCACTTTTTCTGGAAGCTGCACTTTCTTAGAGGAATTACAGGAGTTATTTAAACCACATGGAAAAAATTCTCTCTTGGAGATGTGGCTACAGCTCCTAGGTTAACGCGTTCCTTCTCTGCTGGAGAATATGACTTTGAGGCAGGGCAAAGTTCGGGCAGTTTAAATGAAAAACAATTTTTTATTCCTGTAAACTAAACAGATTTTCCTCTTTTTCTTCCTCTTTTGAAAAGCAGGTTATTAACCTTTAAACAGATGGATGTTCAATAATCTTCTCATTGGCAAGGAAGGTAACAGCCATGCAAGGTGCATCTACTTACAGCCAGCTGGAGCCCACATGTAAAGGTGTTGCATTTAATCTGAGACAAACAAGTGTTTATTATTTGTGAAAGGATCTTCCACTTTCTCTTGCTTTTCAGTTCGTAACTTATTCAGAGGGCAAAGACAGATGCTCTGAGTTAGCAATCTGCTCCTTTTGCTGTAGCCTTGCTGAATTCCTGGATCTCATTTTATGGTCCTTTCTCCTTCAAACCTTTTCCCCTCCCTGTTCATATGAAGTGTGGCAAAGGAGTTATTGTTCCTGTCAGTCATCAGCTGAAGGACACTAACTGTGCCCAGCACCCAGCTGAGACCTGGCCCTCGCTTTCAAAGAGAGGTTTCACAAAAGAAGGACCTGTAAGTTTACAAACAGCCAGCCAAGCAGGTGAGAAACAGTGGTTTTCTTGAGTGTATGGCACATATACACATGGACACGTGGGAGGGAACATAGCCTGTGGCTTGAAAAGCTCAGGTATCTTTCCAAAGCATTATGGGCTTATCTCCTGGATGAGCATGAGATGTCCACACTGGGCAGCAGGATATCCATAAGTGGCACTTTGTTCAGTCAGTCCCAAGCTTTGGCTTTTAGTTTTACAGGTTCCCATCACTGCACAGAATGGAGGGGAGGGGCTAGAAGAGATAAGCTTCATCCTTAAAAGGGTGCAACAGAAACCACACCTCATAATGACACATTGAAAACCTCATGTGGGTCTGCATAGCCCAACTTCTTCACGCCTTCATTGGTCAAATGGTCCAGCTTTGACCTTTGTCCAGCCCCACCTCAACTGAAATTTAGGTTACAAATCTAATAGATGTGACTTAATAATTAGGCTGGTATTTTCTTAGTCACAACATCCCCCCGCAGAGAGTCTGGTACTGAGCACTGATGCAAGTTTATAGACCTAATAAAATCATAACCAAGTTGCAGTGATCTCTGTCCAGAGTCACTACAGAGTTGTCATGCTTGTCTGGAGCAGGAGCACTTCCTGTTTATGCAAGTAAACAGGCATTTAGCATGACTAAAGGAAATCTGAAGGACAATTACTGGATCCTTTTCCAGACAAATTAAGACAGCAAACAGGCAACCTTGCAGGAAGAACCTTTGAGCAGCACTGTTTTCAGTCGGAAAACTCCCTTCGTGCTGCTAGCTCCAAGCCAGTCCACTTAATTGCCTCAATTGTCCCTGTTATCCTTTAATGGGAAACATAACTCACTTTCAAAGCAACCACAAGAAGCTGCAGACAGGGGAATCCTGAAGATCAGCAGAGGTGGGACTGCATTACCGCCATTTCCATCAGGCTGAAATTACACAGAGTGCACCAGGAATGTCTCTAAATGGCTTCAAGCCAGGGCCTGCTGAAGCCTGCTGATTCCTAAAGTCAAGGCTAACAGTGCTCTACCTTGGTAGTGAGGAACCCAAAACTCCAAACAGACAACAATTCAGACAAAAGTGTAGTTGTTTTGCTAAATCCCAGGCGTGGGATACTGCTGTTGAATCCTGGTTTTACCCACTCATCTCCAAAGGGTATCTGACTGCCTCTCTCTGTTTTCTTATCAGCAGCTACAGGTCAGAGGCTGATCTTACCCAAGCAGGAGGACCATGAAGTTCAATTTCTTGCCCTTAGGTACAGCACTGGCAGGCATCATAAAAAGAACTTACACCATCCTACAGGCACTGCCAACAGCATGAGATACAACTTAAGGACCTATCACTCAATAGTAAAGCAAAAGTGTTCTACCTGAATTTTCTGCTAAGCAAATGCTATCTCTGTTACATGCCAATTTTAGCAAGAGGTTTGAAGTGACCACCTGCTCATGGAATAACTTGCAGATCCAACAGAGTATTGTGTTTGACATTTTCTGGCAGGTTTTGACAGAAATTATTATTTTCAGCCTAAAAATTGAAATGAAAAGGCACTATAGGTGGAATACTTGCCAGGATTTGCTCTGCTCTTTCCAGCTCTTCAGGATCAGACTGAAGTTAGCAACTGGACCAATTGGATGCTCATTTTCTAACATAGATTTAATCAAACACAAGTTTGCAGAATTTTTTTTTCTTGATTCAAGTAAGTAGATTAGAATATCCACGACTACAAGAACTACACATAGTTTACATTTTAGTTTACAAAAGAACATATTTTGCAGCAGTCGTAGTAAAATTTAAGTATGCAAATCTTCAAAAAGAAAAATGAAAAATTCGTACTCACTCTGTCTGATCTCTGGCTAGGGCATTTAATATCCATTTTTTCATCAGCACCATCGATTTTAAGGTTTTTTTCTTCTGTGTATCAAGCTTTGGTTGTGAGAGCAGCTTCCATGTAAAAGGGCTGGACAGATTTATGCAGAAATCATTAAACATTCTGAGATCTTTTCTGATCAAAAGATGCTCTACCTGTGAGAAGTACCCAAGGTATCAGATATTTATTATGGAGGGCATTCATACCAAATCTTGGAGGTATATTTAACATTAAAATTGCCCACCTAAATCCATTTTCATGTGTCTCAGTATAGCATCTTTCTAGAATGCTCAACACTCACCAATACAGCCTAAAAGCAAAATGAGTCAGAAGTACCAAGCATCACTTAAATCCCACCTCACAATTATTTTGACATCTGTGTCTCCAAGGTCCTTGAGTTTAGAAGGCCCTTGAATGGATAATTAGCAGGGATAAACTTGTTGCTAGAGTAAAACATATTTGAACCACACCATCAGAAGCATTATGGATGGCAGGAGATTCCAGAGCAGGAGCTGGAGATGGAAGGAGAGAGTCATTTGGAACATTAGGGCCTGAATTTTCACATCCTGTAATAATATAGTGGACCTGTGAGGAAGGAAAAACTCATGCATTGTAGGAAGAGTTGGTGATGCTAAAAATGTATCCTTAGGACTCCCCACGCCTGGCAGGGCAGACCCTGCAGCACGTCCCCCCTTGCTATGCACAAGCAGCAAGGTGTGCCATGCACACACTGCCCTTTTGTGGCATGATCCATAGGGACTGTGCTGCAGTGCTTCTGGAAACAAAGAGCTGCCACCACACTGGATCCCACAATCTCAGTGACTCAGCCAAAGCTCTCTTCTCAAAAGCACAGTTATGTAACATGTGCTGTATCTCTTTGCAAAAAAAAAAAAAAAATTATCTGTTTCATATTTCTCCAAGATAAATGCTATTGTCAAATCTTGGCAGAAAATTAGAGTAACAACTACTCTCCCCCAAAAGGTGACTGGGATGAATTAATGCAAACCTCTGTTTTCAAGACAACCATCAAACCCCAGTTATGGGAAAGACAAAATATTGACAGATCTTTCCAAAGTGCATTGTGGATATTCAAGTTTAACACAGATTCATGTAGTAAAAGATCTTGTCACTGAAATTCTCCCTTCTGAATTAATTCATGTTTCCCTGTGCCACTCCAGAAGTGAAACACCATAAACACTCATTTGATTTAATTTTTAATATACAATTACTAAGCTTTTTTGGATATCATATATACAATGAAAAGTTAAAAATGGTCTTAATTTAAAGATTGACAACAAACGCATTCCAAATCAGACATACAATTACATCTTACCTTTACAGATTTTGCATCAAGAACATCACAATCATAAATGCAGAGAGCAAACAGGCAATTTTACAATTTTTCTTTATGGTCAATTGCCCAATTTTCTCCATGGTACTAAACAGAGACAAATGGGGTTGTAAATGAGCTAGCCCTACAAAAGCAACTGTAAAAGGCCAAAGGATAAAACATGATTGTTAGGGATCACTGGACATTTTGTGCAAGGGGATGCTCCTGAATGCAGACACAAGGACCTGTTACCTTTTTACTGACTGGAGATTATAGCTCAGCTTAGCAGGGCTGGTTTGGCTGTCTACACCTAAAAATATTCAACCAACTATTTCAAATCCTCCGTGTCTTTTACGACTCTGTGCAAAATGAACTTACTGAGAAGCAATCAAGAAATCACAGCAGCTTCACAGCTCTGTAAGGAAGGTGTTATAACTCAGTTAAACTGCTAGGGCCTGCCAAGCTGAGATCAGCTCCAAAAGGACAGCCAAAACTGAAGTGACTACTGCACTGCCACAGCTACCTTTTTTAAAACAAACTTCTCAAAGGAAATATGCTGGCATCTCCTGATGGTTAAGCACTAGGACATAAATCAACAGGAAGACTCAATAAGAAGGTTCATGTTAATGAACCTGAAAGGCTGCGAAGTAGAAATAATGACTAACAAACCTTCCTCTCTCTTGTGATAGCCACTGTGCAGACAGCAGTTATCACTGCAACAGCTATCCTTTTAGCTCCCATAGCAACTCAGGAATGAAACAAAGAGTGCAGCAAAAAACATTTACTCGTAATTAAACACTCCCAGAGAGTCGGATGATACAGTTTACAGGCACATCCCAGGGAGCTTATGAAGTGAAGCATCCCCTCAGAGCTATTGTTCCAATATGATTTTCATTCACAGCACATCTACTGCATTGGGCAATAAGATAAGTCTTAGTGGGGGTGAGACAAATAGGAGCAGATGTTTCCTGTTTCTAGCCTGACTTTCATTTGGTTTCTGTCATTGCTGCGTATCCAGCTTAGGAGAGGGGGTGAACTGTGATGTCTAACACTTGTCCTATTGTTTGGGGTTTGGCAAATCTGAGGAATAAGGTTGCTTGCACTGTAACAGAAAAACAGCCCATTGAGTAGGATGTGTCTGTAACCAGCAGCAACAGAGGTTTCAAAAGACAGTGAAATCACACTTATCTAGTAACAAACATTTCATCAGTGGAGCTAGAAAAGAGATTGCTTTCTCAGCCCAACTTAGGACCCTCGTTAATACTGAAGGGCAGGAGTAACAGTCCAGGCAACTTTATTTCTAATTCTTTTGCATATAGTTTTCTCATTCAGGTTCATTTCAGTATGGAGAAACAATTCAAATGCTCCTAAGAAATGTAAATCTTCTCCAAAAGACTTCCTAAGCTGCATGTTTCAGCCTGTGGCAATGGGGTTCCTTAAATTACAAGCAAAGACACAACCATTTTCCCAGCAATGGTAATTTACAGGAGTTTGTAAGTGTGCGTCAACAGTGTCTTACACATACACATTTGCCTGCACATCGAAGCTGAAACTGGGAATTCCTGCAAATATAGGTGTTTTATAAATTAGTACTCTGCTGAAGAGGATTCAGACGTGAATAACTTATTTCATACTTCACCCCTATGGGTGGCTACAATGTAAAACTGTAACCTGATTGCTGGTTTGATAATGAAAATAAAAAATGTAAGAAGACTAAAGACAAATCATTTTCTGTATAATATAACTAGTTCTGATATAGAGTCTTTTGCATGAGTGCAGCAGAAAACCTGAGATTTATGCAGGAGGTGCAGCAACTGTAGTTCTGTCCTGCAGGTCTCTGCTTTGAAAGAGACTATCCTCCCAGCTGCTGTGTCTCCATCTCCATCAAAATAATTTAAGTAACACAAAATGCTTTGCTCTTTAAACTAGGTGAAAACAGATTTTTGTTGGTGATGTTGTAAAAAAATTAACATTTGTCTCACGTTACAGAAGAAAATGTTTGTTACACAGTTACTGAAGACAACAGTTAAAGCTCAAAAGACAGAAGCCCACCAGCCAGTGGTGGAAATAAATTTCCACCAGCCAGAGGAAATAAACTCCCAAAAGAGAACAGCTCTACACTGCAGACAGTTGCTTTGAATGGATGGATGCTCACTAACCAGAGAGCCTGAAGCACACTTGATAGAAGAGGTCAGTCATGCCAGTCAGACCACAGAGAGCAAGATTCTGTTTTATTCTTCCAGGTGCATAGCCTCCTTGGGACAAAAGTGTGTGACATTTTTGGGAGAACCTGCAAATAGACTCAATTCTCTGTGAGCAACAGAGAAGCAGTTGTCCAGATTTCAATTACAACTTTGTGCAATGTAAAAGGAAGACAACAAGATTAATTCCATCTCCTTCAGATGCAACCCACTCTAGCAATTTTTATCTTCAGGGCCTTATATTCCTCATAGCACCTTTTCAGCTGTCGTGTTCCTCACTGAGGTTTGTCTCACTCTTTACAAGCTGCCGATATTGGGAAAGCTCTTCAGTTTCTCAGGAAAGTCATCTTTGTACAGGACAGGGTCAGCACGATGCTCCACCACTTTGAGAGGCATGGTCCCAAAGACAGAGGCAAACTTATTGATGCATTCAGATCTGGTGAAAAGGAAAGCAGTATAATTAAGAACTCCAACAACTGGGCTGGCTACCAACTCCCACACCAAAATAACTGGTAGAAACCTTCCCTCTTGCAGTTGGAAGTATTTCAGCCATGCTGGCTACTAATAAATAAAAAGAGAAAATCACTGCAGAGAGAATAGAAAAGAAGCTGGTGTTCTTTGATTTATCCATTTAATCACAGAGACGAGCAAGGGGATGCTGGCAGCAGCACATGTGCACATGGAGGTCAAAGCTTCCCTTCTCCCTCCCCCTAGAATTCCAGTCATTCTTAAAGCAATGTACATGCTGTAAACCAGAACAGATTAACTGCCAACATGTCTCTTAAAGGGCCACTGTTGGGTCAATTTCGTTTATAACGAAAGTTTTGCAAAAACCAAGGCTTTGTGAAAACAGAGTTCTAAAAAAAAAAAAGTCTGTCTTTTTTCAGGCTTCTTCAGAAGCTCTATCTTTTCCCACAAAAAAATAAACATGCCTCAGAGAATAGGCAGAGCTGATTGTACTGTAACTTAAAGGTGAAGCTGAATTAAAACTATAAAATGAAAGAAACTCACTAGTTTATTTTCCTTGTCTAAATAAAGATATATTGAGCAATAAGGCATCACATAAGCACGAGAAAACTGGACCACTGATGACTCTTTCAGTTTTAATAATCTCAGGTGTCAGTAATGTGGAAAGGAACAGCCATGTTCTTCAAAAAACAAGCAAACACATGTTTAACCCTTACATTGCTGCTTTAACTCTTTCACTGAAGGGCACTGTACCTGTGGAAGCAAGGCAGAGAAAACCTGGCTCATCTCACCTCAGCCAATGCTCAGCTAACATTAGCTGCCTGCCGTATAAAACAGCTTTTAAGAAATTCAGATAACAAGAATCATGACAACAGTTCCCTACACATAACAGTGAGAGCTACAAGAAAACAGGTGACATTTCTTTTGCCATTCAAAAGGGAAAACAAAAAAATAAATGAGCACTTTGACTCAGCTACAGAGACTGACGTGCTGCAGGCGGTCGCAGAGCAGGTATCTCGCTCTTCTACCACTGCACCCTCTTCCGACCTCTTTGAAGGGTTAGGGGGTCACTATGGCTCCAGGATAATTTTCCTCATCAGGACCTGGTCAATCACACCAACTGAGTGTGACAGTTCTGTGATGGGGACTGCTCAACACTGCCCCAAACACTCTTTTGAAGTAGACGGGACAGCAAGAGCAGTTTTCAAAATTATTTCCTCAGCCACATAGCTGTTTCAAGCTATAATGGTCATAATTCAGGCCATTTTCTGCCCTGAGAAAAGTGTCAGAGAAGTACTTCATATGAAGTGATACTCGAATAAAGTATTTATATAGATAACTGCAGATGCTTCACTTTCTGCTACCTTCCCATCCTCTCATACTTCATCCTACCTCCCACCTTCCCATCTTCTGATTCAAATCATTGGGACCAGAAACAAATGAAAAGGAATTCAGAGAGTAAGACAAAATCGTGTACAGTGGGATACAACCTCTACTCCTGTGACAAGTAATATTTGCTCCAGGGTAGCACAGATCTGAAACAGCAAAGGAGCCACCAGTGAAGACCCAGGTAGCTGTTCAGTATCTGCAATAACAAGGGGAACCATTGAGAGAATGAGATTTGGACCTTAGCCACTGAAAGGCTGCAGTAGTTCCTGAAGACAGCAGGAACTGAGTGTTTTCTCCAGGAACATTAAGCAGTTTCTGTTTCCTCCACAAGATGCCCACCTTAAACACATCCACAAGATGAGATACCTTAAACACATCTGATTTTCGGATAAAGTCAGACTTCCAAATAATCTGTTACTTGTAAAAAACATGGTTAACTAATCTATGATGTGTATTGGAGAAGTCTCATGGCAGGAAACCCACAAACTTCACAGGCAAGGAGGTAGATGCACTGGGAGATGTGCATGTGAGAAGTTTGCACAGCTGCTGGCCTTCACTGGTTTCTGGAATACAAGAACACTTTCAGTCTACTGGTTCAAATCCTGCCTTTGCCAGTAATGACTGAAAGACATTGTAATGTAACAGCTGCTTGGTGGCCGGTGTGAAATGAATTAGTTATCTCAGCCTGCTGCCTGGCAGGCAGGTGTCCACATCAGACCAGCCATTGTCACAACCGGAACTAAGTGGCACCCTCAGAGCAAAAGACAAAACTAAGTGGATAGGGCAGACAAAATCGACCTCTTCCCTCCAGAGGTTATACTCCCAAATAAAAAATGAGGTCTTATGAGAAAATATCAAGATAGGATCCTTCTACAGCCAAACTTATTTTGGTGGCAAGTCCATTCAAGCATGCCAGTATAATATCTTTAACCACTAGGAAACAATTTCATTGTTAAAGAAATGGCAAAAATGAAAAATGGAAAAATTAGTATGTTCTAAACACTCTTGCTGAAGCAGAAGTTATCCTTCCACAAATAAATATCAAATTCAAAGATGAGAAACAGGCTTTTTTAAAGGAAAGAAATGTCATGCACAACCCACAAAACGTGTTTGAAAGACAGACGCTTCTTTCCAAAAATTTCATCTCTAGCACTGAACTAAACCACTTGAATTCTGAAGACCTTGCCACTTTTGGACAATATAAACCAGAAAGGATATCTAGAGCATTAAACATTGAAAGGTAGGTAGCCAAGAGAATGTAATGCCATCTCAATATGGAGGGAAGGTGTTTCTCTTGGTTGTGTCAACAGTTTTGCAAATTCAAAGTAACAGAGGCATGTTTGCTTCCAAGAATTATTTTTTTTTTCCTTGCTTTGCTGACAACATGCAGTTGTGCTCAGCTCAACAAGAAATTGTGTCAACTCAGAAACTGAGAGCCCCATTGCCTCTGGATGAACTTGGTGTTTATTAAGCTCTCTCTTAATCATGTTCCTCACTATTATAATCCAACTAACTTTTTGGCAGGGTAACCCTGTACCTGCAACCTTTGACCGGCTGTGACCTGGTCAGTTTTCCTCTTAAGGGAATGGCTTCCTATTTTGACTCTAACAAATACTTACATGTCCTAAAGAGAACACTGCTGTTACTGTGGCTGCAGAAGCAGCTCAGTCCTTTGCTAAATTTACTGTACTGGCAGTTGCCCTCTAGACTGCATTCTACGGAGTTCTCCATTTTTGAGAGCCAGATGCAAAGATGATGAAGGCAGAAAACTTGTTGCTACTTAAACACCTGTAAATACACGGATTATGAGACCTTCCTACAGTTTCTTCTGTGACCTGAGGTAAAGGCCAACCTAGGGCAAGAAGGGGATTCTTGCTTCAAAGCTTTCTTCAGTTAATGTGTTTTAATGATGGAGTTCAATAACCCTGGGGACTAAAGTCTTACATTTATCTCAAATAAATTACTCAGCAGGAAGAATAGCAGAGTTGGCTTTCCCATGATTCAGTGTATTGCTAAAATAATAAAATTTCTTAATAAGAGACAGAGTTCAACTGTGCCATCTTCCTTTGTCTCTGCTGAATGAGTCAAAATGCCCAACAAAACCAGTTAGTTACACATCTCTTCTGGACAGATCTCCACAACTGACTTCTCAAACCTTTTCCATTTACAAAACCAACAGGCAGTTGCTGGGCATCTCTCTGCTATTTCTGAACCAGAAACCTAACAGTAAATGTTGTGCATGTGCCTGACAACCCCGATAAACTGTTTGTTTCACAAATGGTAGGTTGATCCCTGGATATCCGGGCAAGTAATTAGCTCAGACTACCTGTTTGTTATTTCTGAATGCTAAAAAGCAAGGAGTCAGGCACTTGGGGAAGCTGCAAGTAAAGCTGATAATGGCTCTTTGCCTGACACCTCAGGTATTGTTCTTGATACCCAACACTGTAAAGTTATCAGTACAAAGTTATTCTTTTATAATGACAAGGATTCCCTGATGTATGCATTTTTTTCCATTCAGCTTCTCTCATGACCCTGAAAATAGTTAGTGTATTTATACAAGGATAGATAGATAGATAGATAGATAGATAGATAGATAGATAGATAGATAGATAGATAGATACAAGAGCCTTACTCACTGCTAGGTTAGGAAAATTTGCTCTAGGAGTTGTTACCATTTATTATCCACTTTAAACAAGTATCTAGCTTAGAAGATTCAAAAAAATAAACCCTTTCAGATTCTCAAATAACCCCCTTATACTGAAGGTAGATGATAACACAGGGCAAGAAGGCCTTAGGTGTAGCAAGGAGTTTCAGTATGATATTAAGGATTTTCAAAATCAAGTCTGAATATACGTAAACTGTCTATCTCTCCAGACTCTCCTGCACTCAGACTCTATCTCAGCATGTACTGCTTTGGCTGGGCAAATAAAAGTATGTGGATTTGCAGTCAATCTAACACTTCCCACAACCCAGCATTCTCCACTTTTCAAAATTCCAGACAAGCAAAGCAACAGTTTAAACATGTTCTCAATAAACTGTCAGTGGCACTTTACTCTGAGGATACAAGAACTGCTCTAGACATGGAAACATGACCTTTACTCAGCATCATAATGCACTTTCAAGGCAAAGAGCACTTTTTCATCTACTGTTTTTATAGCATTTACCTTAATGAGAACCTAGTTCATAACCAAAATTCCCACGTGTTGTTGTAGTGCTACTACTGTGACCATAGGAAAGCTTAAGTGGCTTTGGGTAGTCCATCCTGTAAGCCCATGCAGACCTGTTAGATATGGGGGAACCTCTTGTGCTTCTCTTTCAGCTAACATTTAAGATCTACAAAACTTCCCACCCTTTTCTCAACTATTCTCCTGCAGAGTAATTTTTACCATCTTAATGGGGTATGTTTTACTTCTGACTTGCATACTCCTTTTTTTAATCCAGTCTTATTAAAGCCCACACAACGCTTTAAATTTTCTGAGTTCTGTAGAGAAGGACAGAAAAAAGCTCACTGTTAAAATGGTAACTAGTAAGATAACCATGTTATACCTCTTCATGCAAATCTGAAATGGCCTATTTTAAATGCAGGTCAGATTTTTTCTTGTTCACCTCTTAGAATCATAGAATCATCAGTGTTGGAAGAGACCTTTAAGATCAAGTCCAACTGTCTGTTTCTTCTGGTGACTTCTTCCCCCTGCTTACCTACCCTATCAGTTCTATGGCTGCAAATTATTTCTCCCAAAGTTTGCAGGTGAGACGCAACAGCCTGAGACGCCTAAGGTGAGATGCCTTTGTTGGTCCTAAATCTCAGGTTAATTCCACCTAATAACTAGTATGTACATTTATTGTCAGATAGCCTATTTCAAACATAGGTATTGAACAGCTTTGCAAAAGTGAAGAAACTTCCTCTTATTTCACACATTCAGAAGCCAAGGCAGAGAGAAGCCTGGTGTCTTGGTCAAGGCTGGAAAGCCCTTTTACTATAAAGCAGGGAATGGAAATCTCATACTTACAAACTTCCAGTATTTCACTCTAAGCATTCACTGCCTTTCCAAATGCATACTTCATTTCAAAACTAAATTTTCAGAAAAATATAATAATGCTGCCATTGTTAAAAAATGTAACATGGAATTGTGCAGCAAATGCCCTTCACTAGTGGAAGCAATGTGCTTCACAATCCTTGGAGAAAAGACAATGTACAAATATCACTTCAAATGACTTCATTAATAATTTATATCCTTTCTACTCTTTGGCAAGCTACCAATTATCTGATTTGAAAAAGAAAAATCATACTTATTACAGTTGATATTCCACAGCAAACAGAAATGTGGTATTACTGACTGTACTGCCAAGAACCTGAACTTCATATATGTGTCCAATAAGCTTTACAGCAAAGCTGTTAGAAACTGTACCTTTCTAAAGTCCTTTTTTGTAGTAGTCTACTTTTCAGTGACACATCACCCATTGTAGGAATGACTTATGCTGATCAAATCCATGTAACATTCTTTCAGAATTAGTAATTTATAGAAACATTATCATTTTTGATCCTAATTTAACAAGACACAGGATAAGATTCTAGGGAACAGAACAAGGCAATCAGAGAAATAAAGAGTGGTCACTCACCTTTCCACCATGTGTGTCTGGTCCAGTGATAACCCATCAATTGCTGTGCATTCTGGACATTTGAACTTCTTTCGTGGGGTCACCTGCGGAAAGGCACACCAGATATTATCAACTATCAACAGAAGGGACATTAATCTCCTTGCACAGAGAGCAGCGCAATACCTCTGAACATGCCTGCAGTGTAAGCTGAGCTGTCTCAAAAAGAGGGGGTGTACAAAAAAAAAGAGCCACTCTGTTCCTCCATTCAGCTCCATCTGGCCTGGCTGACTGCAAAATTCACAGGGGCCCAATAAAAACGGCTTGGAGGGCTTTTTCCTTCTGTAACTGAAAAGAAGTGGCGATGACAAGCTCCTTAATTCCTGTTTAATGACTGTTTTCTCACTGCCAAGGTCCCTGTATAAACACCATTTGTTCTTGCAGCCATAACAGCGATGAAATATAGCTTCCCATACTTCACCGTAACGTTAATCCAACAGGCGCTCTTTTGCTCTCTCCAGTTAAGAGCTGACTGGCAAACTCTGCAAGACTCTCCGAATCGCACAGAGGTGCCAAATTACTCTGCTGTGCCCTCATACAGCTCAAAAACTTTTTCAGCAAAAGCACACACTTCATCTTCTAAAGACTTTTCTAGGAAATGCAGCCACCAGTCCCAGTAAATGATGATGGACAGATGGGAAAACGGACCCTGCTAATTGAAGTAATGCCTGGTGGCCTCTAAATCTCATTCCAAGTTGACACACTTTGAAATGAATGTACGGAGTGAATGTCTAGACCTGAAAACGTGTCGAAACATGTCAGGAAATTAATTCAGGGATAAAAAGTTCATTTAAAGCTGATCTTGCAATTAACGTTCTTGCAATTAAAATTCCTATAAATCAGCTGTTTTCAGGCCACGATAGAGCGAGCTGTGGACAGTTGGCAATTTCTTTCCTCTAGTGATCTCAAATAGTTAAAATATGTGTATGTGGGCATGTACATATACACACACGTATGTACAGCTGTCATTTAAATGATCTTCTTTATAGCTCATTGACATGGCTAAAATAACTACCAGAAACAACTGGTAAAAAACAATTCTCTGTTCCCAGTTAACATAAAAATTTTACCAGAGGGACTTTTCTACCATGGAAGGAGAACCAGGTACCATACTGGGGTAAAATGAGAGAAAAAGGAGGATTAAGTAATAAATTGAAGCCTACTGAATAAATTTAGGTATGTATCTCATGTTTTTTAATTTTGTAAACATAAACAGCAGAAAAGTCCCACCTTAATGACTGATTTGCCAGTGACATTTGCTACGAGAAAATTCATGGCAATATCTTCACAATTCATATGTGCATCCACCCAGTTCTTGATGTCTCCAGGCATTTTATAGGTGTAAAGATAGTTGAAATACTGCAGAGAAGAGAGAGAGAGAAAGAAGATAATTTTAAATACAGATATAGTAACTGTAAGACTAAATATTTCAGTCATGGAATGGCAGGCAGTTAAATGACACTGCCTTCAGACAAGAACTACTTCAGCAGCTGGAAAATAATTTTTTATTGCTAAATTGCATAATTATTCCTTTCCTGACCAGCACACAAATTTTGTTTAAATTGGTTTTCTTTTCTTAACCTGCTAAAAAGCTGCATTTTGCTATGTACTTTCAGGTCATGCAAACTAGCAAGAGTTTTGTAAGATCATAAAGGTAAATAATGATTTTATTTTACAGGCAGAGACAAATCACTGGTTTTCACAGCAACTGAAAGAGGTCTAGGGAAAGTTTGCAATTGGTTCTCCAACTGTTGTAAAGAACATAATCATTGCACCACAAAAACTGATGGAATGATGACAGAAACACATAGAGATCTTTTTTAATGTACACATTGTACATTAACACAGTACAAGTTGTATATTACCTTGTGATAAAAGGCTGCCCCAGTGAGCACCATTGAGACTTCATTGGTCCATTCTGATTCGTATTTCCATTTGTTCATCTCATGGTCCCAAAGATGCAGGCGGCCTGGATATCCAACCAACCTGTCAGGGAACTCACGCCAGACCTGAAGAGAAAAAAACATGACATGCTGTTAACCAGGCCTGCACAGAAAGCAAATGCAGCACATCTGCTTTGGGAGGGTAGAGTTTCAGTGGGGCAAAGATCACTTAAATTCTTCCAAGTCCAAATTCCTGGAATAAAAAGTTGCCAAGAAGAAGCACAAAAAACCACAAGCTTGCAGTGGAAGGACCCTACAACTCAGAGAAGCCGTGTCCCAGAGCAAAAGGCCACTAATGGAATACTAAAATAATTGTTATAGAGAAATACAAATGACTATTCAAAAAGATTTTAACTCTAACTAAATCCAAGCATGATTAAAATGAAACTTTTGATGTTAACTTCAGTAGATATGACTACAACCTAACTACTTGCACAGCTGGCTTTGGATCTAACCAACCTGCTTCCTTTGTCAGGAACTGGCTTAAATTTTAATATTTCTGGTATTCTTTAGTGGGTGCTTGGCTACATGGAAGGCCACTTTGCCCTTGACTTGTTCCAGACAGCTGGATACAATCAAGATACCATCCTTGTCACTCCATACATTATTTTATAGCTGACTACAGGATCAAATACAGTAGACAAGAACAAGGAGAAGGGCATCATTAACGCAACCCCAGTTCTCCACACGTTAAATAATAGACAATTTTTGCATTAGAGAAAAAGGGAGGATTATAATTATTTAGAAGGGTCTGAATACTATTTGTTTGCTAGATACAGTTTGTCTGCATTGTTTGCAGAGAAATTATTCAAAATTTGCCCCTTAATCCAAATAACTGCTATGTCTGTTGGAAGAATGAGTCTTGACTCTCTAACATACAGTTATGTTACAAGGGTTTCTGGTTTAGGATGGTAGTGTATAAACAAATAGATGCATACACAATGAAATTTTTGTATGCAAGATCAACAGTGAGAACAAAGTATCTCAAAAATCCCCAAGGATCCCTTCACAATCTCTTTTGTACACAATCTCTGTACAAAAGACAAGGGAACCCTACAGTTGAATGTACAGTAAAGAAAGCGTTATCTGCAATTCCACCATCCTGCAAATGACACCTCATCAGCAGTTCACTTTGGGCACTTTTTATGTGTCAGTGCATTTCAGTTGGCAGGCCTGGACTATGCAAGTATTTTGTCAAAGTAAATATGATAAAACAATCATATTTTTCTGCATCTACATTTCTGTGATTTTGCATTACTATATACCTTTTCATCTATACATCTCAACACATTTTATTGCTGTCAGTTAATACGGCTCCAGAATCCCATGATGAGAGCAGTTACTATTTCAAACGTCCAGATGAGGAAACCTGCCAAAAATCATACAGGAAACACGAATGGGAACCAGATCTTCTGACTCCTCGACTTGTATTTTATCCAGAAATCAATCTTTCTAGACAGTTCTAGGGCACAAATACTGGGATGGTATTTAGATATGACAACGCTCCAACACAGAGGGTTCTTGAAAGCAGAGATAACTTGGAACTGAAGGAAGAGAATTCATAGGACACTTACAGGTTGGTGCCATGAGCTAATTAAAACAATACAGACTTCTGGCAGGCAAGCCAGTGAGGGCTTGAGATATCTATTTTGACATGATGTAAAAAACCTTAATAAAGAACACAAAACTAATGTATGACACTCAGAATTTTATTCCTCACTCTCCAGGACTCAGAAAAATTAATTATTTCATTTTAAACCTGAATATTAAAATGTCTGTCTCCCAGCTGTTGGAAGGCACCACCACATAAGCTACTGAGGCTCAGCAAAGGATTTGACAGAACACTGCAAATCTGCACCGTACTGGGCTAAGAATTCTTGTAGAGGAAATGGCATGCATATTAACAGCAGCTGAAAGAAAGATTAAAGTCAGCTACTGCTTCCCATGGGACTGCAGTGCCTTCTCAACACAGAACCCTAGATTCATATCCCTTCTAGTTTTTGCCCTTGGTGTCATCTTCAAGAGTCCAAATGACATAAAATAAAAGCCAAATATAATGCACATTACTCATACAGATTTCTTTTTATCACTCTAAGTATCAACTCCACCCTGTAAAAAAATTTCCTGGCCTCTGAAAATTGTCAGTTCGATGCATCTAAAAAATAACTTTGGTGTTTTGAACAAAGATTCCTTTTAAAAGTAATGCTTTAGAAGTCAGTAGAAAAGCTTGGCTTTTTCATAATGTTCACCACTAGCTCATTCAATGGTAATTCCTGGAAAGGCTCCCAATGGCTCCATCCAGCTCATTGCCCAAATCCATACATATGCTTTGTGCCAAAATTAATATATACAGCTACAGCTTATAAGGAAGCTTTCAGAATAAAAATAGTGGTAATGACTCTAATACTACTCTCTATTTTGTACTACTGTCCATTTTCTTGTTTGATGGTTGCCTACAATTTATTAGTCTGCTAGGAATACATTCCATTTTAGCCAGTGATCTTATTAGCTTTCTCAGACTAAGAAGGATGGCCTGATTTAATACTGGTAAGGGACACATCCAAGGAAAAACATATTGCCAAGTGAAGAGGAGGTATGCTTCTTTGCAGGCAAGTCATTCCAAAGACTCTGCTACTCAACCCTGAAGATAAATATTTTTGGACGAAGCATCTCCCAGATGAAATGTCAAATAGAAGTTCTGACTTAGTAGTTTTACTAAAAGTCTTGTAAAGAAAACCAAAAGAAAATGATAGTAATTTTGTTTCCAAGTCAAGTTCCCAAGTGACATAAACAGCATAGCTAAAACACCCTCCAGTCTCATCTCTCCAGAGCTCTTTCTGCCTCACAGCCTCAACTACTCTGTGCAATTTGCTGTGCCATCAGAACAGCAAATTCTCATGTAGCCAGAAGGACAGAGAAGTATTTCCTTCTACAAAACATTCTCAAACATTTATGCATTAAATTCAGTAGACTTTATTAGGACATATGCAATTTCAGCAATTTAATGAACAGAAAAATAGTCAGCATTTCCAAAGCTACTATGACAACATTTTAAGAATGAAACACTGACTATCCTCTACAAATGAAAACAAACACAACCCATCAGTACTCCTTCTGCCTTCCAGAGCCCCAGCCACTCTTAACTCTCCCCCAGTCCTCAAAGGAATGGCTTGTGCTATTGCTAAAAAAATAAAGCAAAATATCAACATAGAGTCCATTAAAAAACGCATGATGCTTTGCACACACATATTTTGTAAAATATCTTCAATTTGAAGAAGAGCTTTCAATGTGGCAAGCAGTGAATAATCCTTTAGATAAACAGAGTTACAGTATTGCTCCTACAAAGGAATGCTGAAAACTAAACTTTTAAAGTCAAAATGAGCAAGGAAGAATTCCTCTGAAGAAGGCATTCAAACTTCATGAAAATTTCAGCCCAGTAAAATATGCAATTCAACTGAGAGCAATATTTTTGGAGAATGCCAGAGTCATGAAGCACTGAAAAACAATTCTGAGACGGAATAAGATCATCTACCAACAGAAAGCCAAAAGTTTTCAACAGAAAAAATGCAATCTTAGCAGTGCACCAAACAGTACATTTTTTGAACAAAAAACATAAGCTCAGAGCAGTAATCCCCATTTAGACTATTTCTATTATTGCTCGAATAAAAATATTTTGTCTCTATAAGGACAAAGTGCTGCGTAAGTATGTGATACGAAATTACTTAATGCTAAGCCATCTGCCTCGAGGCCAGCTGAGACACAGAGGTGGGAATGCTACAATGCTTGACTTCAGTCTTGTATTCAAACACCAAACACTTCAGAGGTGGCCAATGGTTCTGCTTTAAAATTTTAAGATTATGATAATCTAAATACTTGTTCCATTTCTTGGGTCTCTCGGATACTTTCTCTGTGAACACCACAGTTCAGTAAGTGGTAAAAAAATTATCTGGACATAACAGTTTTTTTCCAGTGTCCCAAGTCATGTAACTTAACAGAAATATTTTTTTCAAAGTCAGAATATCATGAGTATTCTTCTGCTACCTTAATACAGCAGCACACAGGGACTATTTTTCTGCTTGCTCCAATAGATTTATGCAAGGTCATAAATCACTGTACCATAATAGTTCACTTTTAACAAGTAAAAATGTCTGACACTTTGAGTGTTACTATAATTTTTTATGGCTGAAAGTGTACAGAGATCAAAGTTTTCTGGGGTTTTTTTTTTAGGCTTGCTCTATACATTCAGACAAGTCTGTGACAGAGGGGGTTTTGCCACATGTTTAAATGTAAAGTCTCAAGGATGTCAGGAGAGAAAAGAAAATTACTGAATGTCACGTTTCCAGCCCTTCATATGACCAAAGCAGAAGCAGACCTACTTTTAAAAGAAAACTTTCTGGTAACAGTATATGCTGCTACTGTTCCCTCTGGATTCCCCTGCAAATGAGTCAAGAGTTTGAGAGATACTTTTCTGGTAACACACATAAACAGATAAATAAATTATCACAGGCTGAGGACAATTTAAACATCTGGGAGCCAGCTCAGGCCTGTCAAGCAAGTCACAGACACTCAAGGACAGGAAAGATCAATCTTCAGCCTCTGATTTCTGTGCCAGAGAGTAGGAATTACATCACCCACCCCCCATACGAAGAGAATTGTGTATTTCTAGAATAATTTGCTCTGCTTCTGTATTCAAAGACATTTCTACTCATTTAATTTACTGGTGGGGGGGGGGAAGCCAAACTCAAAATATGAGGATTCAAAGTTCTCATAGGTTTGTCTCAACTATCTTCTCTATATGGCACTTTAATTTTCCATCAATGTTACTGTTCAGTAAGCTGAATTCCCAGAATCATAATGGAATAGGATTTATAATAAAATGCAAAAAACTGCAAAAAATAGTTTCCAGTCTGCCAAACTAAACAATCTCATGTCCAAACAGTTACATTCACACACAGAATATAAGGACTATTACTCAGATAGTCCCTGCAACCAAGGCACATGGCCACAAGGCCAATAAATGAGCCAGCACAGTCAAACTGCTGGACCTGTTGGCCTTCATCCCAGGTGATGAACAGTTGCAGATCCCAATTATCCCCTAATTGCACCGACTATAGGGGAACTCACATCAAATTTTCTTTGCCTTATTTTTGTTTTTCACGAGGATAACCCCTTTCTGTGTGAGTGACCAGACTCAATATATGTGATGTTAGAGATATTGTCCATTGAGGGTGTTCAAATTAACAGTTCAGACACAAAACCATCAAGGTTCTGCTTCGCACGCCTTCCAGCTGACACAGCTGGAACTCAGCTGCAGTTTGAATCTCTGCTTCTAAGCCCTTCAAGCCTGCTCTGCCAGTAGCAGCAATTCATTTGGAACTACTTACACAGTCACTTAGGTGACTTCAGTAAGTCACTCCTTACTCTTAGTCACTTTATTTGAGACAGCTTTATGAAAATGGAAATCAAACTGCAAATGGAGCAAGGATTTATGCAGCATGCACATTATGGATCTGCTATCTTTCATCCCATCAGATCACCCTCAAAACCAGTAGATATAAGCACCAACACGGGCAAAAGTAAGTCAGCTTGCAGAACTGCCAGCACTCGATTGTTCCGCTGTTGCAGTACAGTGCTTAAAACATTCAGAGTAGACAACAAATTACAGAGAAGGGCTATGTAGCCAAAACCCCCTTCCTTCAGTTGTCTTCTCTTCACTCCATCTTTCACACTTCATGTATTAACCCGCTACTCTTAACTTGGCAAGGGAAGTATTTCCTTTCTGGAGACACACATGATCGATTAAATCTCTGTCTCCACTACTTAACATCTTTGTTATTACTTCAGCATACCTACATCATCACAAGACACTTCTGGAGTCCAAAAGCTTATTACTAGCTAACAGTCTCTTTTACTCGAGAGGGAGAAAGAGCAATATTTTACTACACATGTACATATGTTAAAGAAATACTTCGAACATATTTTTTAAAAATATCATCTTGTATTAATTGCACTTAAGATTGCTAAAAATTGGACAACTACCACATTTCGATAGCTTTTTCCACCTTAGAGAAGCAGTTTTCATAATTTCAGTCTATTTAGGTAACAGTTTCATGTTCTAGCTCTCACATTCAAAGCCCAGTGTCGTTTTGCTGTTGATAATGCAAGTACAGGTGTGACTAAATAATTCAAAGCTGTCTTAAAATATGGTATTACATTTTCTAATGTCTCTGATTTGTTTACAAAGACAGCCATTTTTGTCTTAAATACACATATATAACAGTAATGTTAGATTATGGACTGTGTCATACTCTCAAATACAAATGGAAGACAAAAATTACCTAATTCAAAACACAGTTTTGGAAGGAAGACAACAGTGTTGCTTTAAGTGTACTTTTAACAAACATTTCAAGTACCTATGAAGACTGTCACCTCTTTGTACCGCCATGGGTAACTGATTTGGACAAACTTTTTGTCCATACCCTCATTACAACAGCAGCTGTTGAAGCTTTGCCATTTCAAGCACATGATCCATGTGTCCCCTCCTCGAAATTCTTCAGTTCTTCTTTTCACTGCACTCCACCTTACTTCGGCATGTCCTCAAGAGGCCTCCTCTGTTCCCAACACTTAATCTCTGAAACTTGTCTTGTCCATCAAGACACGTTCACTTGGCTAGCACTTCTGATTTATCTGAAAACTGAAGCTGTTAAGAAGAATGCAGTTCAGTCTTTACACTGCTTCCACTACACTAATTACATAACATTTTCTGGAGTCTCTGGGCACTCCTATGCCAGTTACTGAAAACTTCTTAGCTGGCAGGTTTTTCAATAAAGTAATGACTATCTGTAAAACTATTTCAGTCAGCATTGAACTGTTATGGTAAAACAGATGCAACAATCTGAATCAACAGACTGTGCAGTAGTTCCTCCGCTTTATATAAACATACAATGTTGAAGTGGACAGCCTAAGAGATGGGGAAAAAAACAATTCTCTTACCTCATAGCCAAACTGGAGTTCATCTGAGGTGAGCATAATGATATCATCATCAATAGCCAACACTGCTTCTGTTTCAATCTCATCATAAGGGAAGAAGCGGTTGCTAAGTTTATTTTCTGCAGTCCTAACAACTTTCAGGGGAACACGAATCTTTGGCCAGAGGGAACCTAGAGAGAAAAATTAAAAGAAATAGAATTCAATATTATACTTTACTTCTGAGTCTGCATATCCATCTTAGCTGCTCTTTACTCTTTTCTTCTTTGCATCTAAAGAAACGCTTCTTAATGGCAAATTAGTGGCAAACACAGGAGCATATGAAGGCAAGAGACAGAAGTTCAGCTCCATTTCCCTCTATAGCTCTCTACAAAGAGCTTCATGGACAGCTACACATGGGATAGCTTGCCCAAAACAGTGACTTGCAACACTCACAGATCAGGAGTAGGGATAATATGTATTGGTTTAGGACACACAGCATGAAAAGATACTTCACTCAACTGCAACTAAAACAATTTGAAGCAGCAGTATATAATCACTGACTGCAACTCTAGGGTCATAAAGAATTTGACTAAGAATGCTAGTTCTATTGAGGACTGAGAAAAATAAATTTTATTATATCAATTAAATGTTTAGCCCTATTGACTACTGTTAAGGTGTAGATTCTGTGTCGCAGCAATTTCTTTCATCTTCGAAGTCCTAAGTCACAGTGTTAATTTAAAACTAGATAAATACAAATGGATTCTAACTTGTGCCCTACAGCATTCTTACAAGTAGAAGAGAGCACTGGAGTACACAAACATTAAAATTCACAAGTCAAATGAGGATTTAAATAGCAACAAAACCCCCCATAGATACAAAACTGGATCCAATTCACTCTACAGTGGGAATAATTTCCATTTCTTCCTATGTGTTTAACATGTAGCACCTTAAGTGTCATGTCAACAGCTTCTGCATATATTCGAAAATTTTCAAAACCCTACTCTATTCCTACAAAAGAATAACTGTAGGTCTAAGTACAGAGCACCAAGCTAAAGGAAATGGAAGTAAGGGCTAAATATTAAACATTAATTCTAAATGCATATAATCATGTACAGTTTCTAGCACAAAGCTTAACAGTAGTCATTATTACAGTATGATGCATCCCAAAAGCAACTATCCATCAAAAAGTATTTTAATTAAAAGCTAAACAATTAACTAAACAAGTACAAATGCCATATGTCGGTTTCTTCTGGCTTTCACATAAACATATTTCTTAATGAAAATTCAAGAGAAAAGAGAGCATCGTAAAATGAGTCTATGGGCCTTGTGAATAGATGACTACTTGAGTTTCTCACACTAGTGAAATGGAGGGGGTGACAATGGTAAGAAAAATAATCAAAACCACATTAAGTCAAATACAAAAGGAGTGCTCAGAGAATTTCTAAGTTGTTCTCTGTGAGAAATGAAAATCTGTGTAAGGACACACCTTGATAGAGCTGATTCCTCCACTAAAGAATATTGAGGCCACACCTGGAGTACTGTGTCCAGTTCTGGGCTTCTTAGTGCAAGAGAGACATGGACAAACTGGAGAGAGTTCAGCAAAGAACTATGAAGGTGATGACAGTACTGGAGCATCTCCCCCACAAGGAAAGGCTGAGAATGCTGTGGCTGTTTAGCCTAGAGAAGAGAAGGCTCAAGGAAGATCTTATCAATATGTACAAATACCTGAAGGGAAACTGCAAAGACAGAACTAGGCTCCTTTCACTGGTGGCCAGCAACAGGAGCAGAGGCAATGGACACAAACTGAAACACTGGAGGTTCCCTCTGAACTTCAGGAGAGACTTTTTCAGAGTGAGTGTGACTGAGCACTAACACAGGTTGCCCAGTGAGGCAGTGAAATCTCCACTCTTAAAGGTACTTGAAAATCATCTGGATATGGTTCTATGCAACCTGCTTGAGAGGGGTGGTTGGACAGCTGTTCTCCAGAAGTCCCTTCCAAGCTCAGCCATTCTCTGATTCTGTGGTAAGTGGAGTCTATAAAAACTGCTACTGGGCCTAAAGCCACTGAAATTTTCACGTCTGAAATACATATAAATTTCCAGTGCAATTTGCAAGTGACACAAAGCCTGAAGACATGAAAAATAGTGAGGACAATAAAGTCATACAGAGCTTACTAAAGTCTGTATGACTGGACTGCTGAGTAAACTAGGTGCATTTGAACAAAAAACACACTGACACAACTTGACACACAGTTAAACACTAGGACCAAGGCAACTTTTCCCCTAAAAGCAGCTTCTGAAAAGGATTAAAGGGACAGGGTGGACATTAGTTCTCAGCATGCTGCTGGGGCAAAATGGATTAATGTAATTTTTGTATATATAGATGGGCATGTAGTAAGAAATGTGGACAGAGGGTAGGGCAATTTTACTTGTATGCAGACACAGATAGACAGATGCTAAAATACTGATTCATTCTGGTGTTTTTATGTTTCAAACCATGTTAAAACATTGAAAATGGTGCAGAAAGAATCACATGAGTGATTTGAGGTCAGGAGAAAATGCCTTTTAGTAAAACGTGGAGATCAATCTGTTTAGTTTACTAAAAGAAGGAACAAAAAGTGGATTTGATTAACATGTACAAGCACCTACACAAGAAGAAAAATGCCATGTATCTTCAACAAACTGGAGAAAGACATAACAAAAAACAATGACTGGAATCTAAAGCCAGGCAAATTTGAAGTATAAATAGGGCAAACATTTTTAATAGTAACAGTGGTTAACCTCTGGCAGAAGTTAAAAAGGACAGCAGTTGGTTCTGTACATCTTGTCTTTCAACAAGATTGGGTACTATTATAGAAGATGCAGTCAAGTTAGAAGTCACTGGACTGAAAAGAAAGGCAATGTGTGACTCATGACTTACAGGTCAATCCAGATGGTCTTACTGCACCTTCTCAAACTCTATGAGCAGTGAAATTGTTGACTGTAACCAGGATAAGAATATGAAGCTTGAATATAAACTAGTAGGACATGGGAAGCAAATACAGAAATTCAGAAAAGAGCATAAGGAAATAAGATCTTTGTTTTTGTGTTTTGAGAATGAAAAGTGGAAGTTAAAATAGGTGTCAATGAAAAAAGCCATGTAAGGACCAAAATAAGAGAAGTCATAACCTGAGAAAATGGTTTAAGTTTTTAAACAACAACATATGATCAAATTCTGGAATTGTTCTCAGCAGAAGGATCTGAAGAATGCTGGCTGACAGACAACACCAAAAATAATTGGATACAATTACGTGTGCACCTTTCCAATTCCACTATAACACAGAATCAGGTCTGCCTCCAGGACAGTTTTGCACTCTTTCCACTGTCAGCCTGTTGCACTAGGAAGACAGTACCAGAGAAGAAGAGAGGCTGCTTCATTCCACATGTACAAGTAAAATTTGTTCTCAGGAAGGAGTGTCCACATCCTCATTGCCACTGGGCCTCTCAGGTTTAACAGCTCGCACAACACTCAAAAACCCCTCAAATCTGCACACTGCTAAAAGACACCAGAGTCCAAACACTACTTCAGTCAAGAAAACAGAGCAGTATTTCCAAACCACAGTAAGTCTTCAAAAGTCAGTTTTTCTTGGAGCTGTATTTCAGAAAGGAGGATTGACATGCATGGGTGTCAAAATAAAAGAAAAAAAAAGAAGAAACACAGAGTGATATTTACTGGCAAAATTTGTATTCAGTTTCCTACCTCAAGGTTTTTCATGTAAGGTTGAAAACATGTCTGTAAAATCTAACTTTATCTGTTTGGTCTTGTAGACCATGGTCTACACTTATGCATGTTCTTGTCCTGTTTTACTCATCTCCTGTCCTTCTACTAGAAGGCATAAGGCATTAGCCCTAGCACACTTGAGTGGCTTGTGAGACTGACCAGCAGCCAGCTGGAAGGATTCAATCCCATTACTGATGGACTCCAATGGAAGTCACAGACAGCCACCAGCTGGGGAGATACAGCAAGTCCCATGGGGCCACTACAAAAATGTTCAAGTGCATTGATTCCAATTAGAGCGTTATGAGCTCATTTTATTCTCAGCATTGTAAGGTCTTTGAAAGCCCTGCATAAATCATAATCTGAAATGATGATTCCAGTAGGACACCACTGAAATTCCAAAATGTAACCTCAGGAGGCAGTAACACTGAATGACTGGAACTGTTTATTGCAAATTAGTACTCTTGATTCCACTCACTGCTTTCTTACTGGTTTACCATACAATGTACAAGTACCTATTTATAAAAGTCACAGGTACCTCCAAAAGACACATATCATTGCCTCATAAAGACTATAGACTGTGTAATGTTTGCAAGCTACTTAAAGACCTTTGGGTAATTGCCTATAATTATCCAAAGGTAACCCCAGGATGGGTATAAAATAATTTTGAACAGCCTGCTAGATCCCAAAAATACTGTTACAAGTGTTTCAGCAGCAATCAGAATTGCCATAGGTGTGCATGCATTTGTAAATTTGTGTTTATATGTAGCATCAAAGTTTACATGTGATACGTGTTAAATATTCTTTTATTCAGTCTTTTCTTCTTTTCATGTCTACTGCATGTTAAAAAAATGACAACCAAAGTGCAACAAAGTGCAGGAATATACTGAAACAAAAATTGAAACTGAAAAATCACTAGGATCGAAAAAATTCACAAAAACAAGCATGCATATAAGCATTAAACTTCTAGCTCTTCCGAAAAATCAACTCTTTGATAGCTTACTAACAGACGTGCCACTTGCATAAAGAATGGTCACAGAAAAAAAAGTAATGAAAAGTGTATGAAAAATGAAGATGTAATCTAATTATAATCAGCACGCATCTCAGATGTCAGCAAATCCTCTTAAATCCACATGATTTACTGAGGTCTTGGAAAGTCTCTCAAAATGACCAGTTCTCAACAACGGGTATGTTACTGTCAAATATTTGTGCTTTGAGAAACATAATATAAAGTTTCTGAATTTAGCCTTAGATTAATGAAAAGAAAATATAAGCATTTTGGAGAAACTTTGAATAAGACGTTAGGGTACCAGCTACTCCGCAGGATGAAAAATGCACAAGGCTGCTTGCTGCCTAGAGGCTGACTCGATACTGGAGGTTGCTGCCCCTACAGAGATGGAAGCACACGGGTGATGTTGTGACACAATGACACCTGGGCAACAACTTTGGCAGGCTGGGCAAAATTAACTATCATAAAGGACAGCAGGCTCCACTGAGAGACTCAAGTATTACAAATTAGCTCTACCACAGGAACTCCAAAAGAAATACATGTATAAAAAAGACAACAGTCACTTCAGAAGTCAAAGTTTTAGAATCCATCAGGAAGGTTAAAATTGCCTATATTTATTTTAAAGGACCACAAAATAAAAGTATTTGTATTTAAAGAGCAATCAGAATCAGGGTGTGCCATTTCTGTAATACCAGACTTTGAATTTTCAGATACTGCTTGGAAAGTTCTGAGAAACCTCAGCACCAGCAAAACGTATATGGAGGAAATTCTCAGTTTAGTACACTTTGTTATAACCAAGGTAAAAGCACAGGCTTTATTCTTACAGTAAGATAGCACTGCATCCTTTAACGAAGTATGACAAACAAAAAAAAGGTCAAGAATCTTACATCATGGCACAAGGTGATTTAGGCATACAAAAGTAAAAATGCATGTTTGGACTGAGGACTACTCTTACTTTTTTAAAAAACAGTGAGGATTCTGTGATGCAGCAGAAAATAGAAGCAAGTTATGGAAATAAAGCTCTCTGGAGTGAATACAAGTCTATGTATATATGGATTGTGAAGGGAATGACAGGCACCTCGTATCATGCATCATACTGAAATAACCATGAGAGAAGAGTGAATAACACTTACACTTGCTCTCTGGTAATGACTCGGGTCACAACTGGCAGCATGTGCTATTTAGGACTACTGATGCACTGATTGCTGGAGATGCCCACAGAAAACAGTGTGTGGTCCTCTAAACAAAATCAGTAGTTTCCCAACTTTGCCAAATGCAGCTCCCTCTTCTAATGGGCTTGCAGACCCTAACAACCACATACATGGCTGTTTCTGGCCAGCCCACAACTCCACCATTAAGTCCTGCAAGTCCACATCTCAGAGCAAATTTTTCAAGCATGATTTCAAGATGATTTAAACTGTAGGATAAAAAAGTGCCATAGTTACATTCGCAGTTAAAACACTCACATATAGAAGAGCAGCAAAAAATCCCATCCTCTAATTATGAATTTCTCAGCTATAACCGCTAGTGAATCACATGAGACATGTAAATAAGAGAAGGGAGGACAGTCATGAGAAAGAGGCAATTTCATTATAACCTAAAGGAATACCCTCTCACACAAGAAACCCCTCTCACTTTCCACAACTCCCTAGGCTTGTGATCAGATGTTTGTAATGAAAATGTAACTAACATAAGCTTGCACACTGCTTATATATATAAATGATTTCTTAGTCTGAAATCCAGCCCTGTTTCTCAGTACTGAATGAACTGTTACATCATACATAAAAGGGGGATCATTAAAAATAATAGAGTGCAATATTTCCATGGAATGTATTATTTCTTTTCAAAGAGAAATGGCACTGTGTCATGGTTTGGGAATGGTACTCCCCAATTCAATGCCCCCACTGAGACTCTCCAAACCACACGCCTCTCTCACTCTTTTCCCTCCCTCTTCCTTCTGCAGGAGGATGGAGAGGAGGAGAATTGGAGGCACAAAGGGCAAAGATCACAGGCTGAGGTAAAAACAACTTACTGGAAACGGCAATGAAGCAAGAAAATGAACAGTAGTGGTAACAGTACTAACAACAGGGTACAAGAAAATAAACTATTCACATGGAAAAAACTCCAACAATAGACAATACCAGACAGCTCCTTCCACCAAGTTTTCTCGACCAGAAGGGACCCCTTCCCTTTGGAAGACACTTCCTCTCGAAATGACATGAGGTAGTACAGAATAGTGAGGTGGTACAGACTGCAAAAATTAACCCAGGACACACCATCGTGTTGTTAAATAGCACCATCCTCTGTATCCTTGCTTCTGAGAAACTGGAAGGCAGTGACATCTGAAGAAGTCCTTTTGCAGCACACGCATTATTGTAGATCTTGTCAGAAGGCAGAAGTGTATTTACAAAGGAAATTACTTGCTCTACGTATTAATCATCTATTCCCAGTTTCAACACTCACCCTAGGGAAAATGAGAATCAGTACAGCTGCTGTACAGAGCTAACCAATATTCTTGGGACAGCACTTCTAAGTAATATCAAGTTCAAAAAATAGCAAGTGATACTTGAATGCAGATGGTTTGTTGCATTTGCAATTGGAAGCAGCAGGGCAGCAGGTAAGGATAATGAGGAGCTGGAAATACAGTGTACACTCCTGATGGCAAGAAGTGAATGCTTGCCAGTATTAAAACCAATATGACAAATTTTAAAAAGATCTATTTATTGGATAAAATCATGGCATTTTGATGACTCATATGAAGACATTTGTACAAACATTCTTTTTCTGCTTTATTGCCTCAGTAACAACAGTAAGAATATCTCATGACTAGTGATAACCTGGGTCCAGAATATTAATTCATATTATGCTCTGACTTCCCAAAACTTCTATAGACCCCATTTGGAAATCCAAAAAGGAAAAACCTTTCCAGAAGTTGTGCAAAGCAGACAAAGACTAATAAAAAACTGGCAGAAAACATCTCTAAACACGCTCTGTTTGTACCTGCAGTTGCACAGAAGCCCATACAGCACACTAAATTCTCATACCTGAACTTTTGTACAAGCTGTCATCTGAGGCTCATTCTAGCTGGTCTATAGTAGTTTGCATGAATGCAACTAATTGAACATTGTTGATGAAACCTAATTAATACTTTTTCAGTCTCTAATACTGAATGGCAGAATTTAGCTGGAGTCTGAAGTTTCAAAAAACTGTCAGAAACAACAACATCAAGCATGTTAACTCTATTTATTATCAGAATTCCTTCCATTAGGGCTGTTCAGAGTTCAAAACAGGTGCTTTCTACCCATGTTACAGTGTTTATAAAGTTCTACAGAAATGCACAGAATTTCTCTTGTATATAACAGAATATTTGTTTCTAGGACACTATTTAGCACCCAGTTTTGTTAAGATGGGTTTGGTAGGCTAACTTTCTAGATTTCCCTAGGAAACAATACTGCAAAATGTTTGTAAAATTACTTATGGAAGACTAAAATCACCATGAATTAGTTCTCTAGCTAATCAAGGAGAATTGCATTAAGTCCATCATCAAGAAGCCAAATTAACTCAAAACTTAAAGAGAAGTTTAAAAAAACATTCCTACTAGTGCTGACTACCAAAGGCACAATATGCAAAAACCCCCAAACTTGTCACTGAAGATGTTTTTATTATTTTTTCTTTTTAAAGATAACACTTTCTTAAGATACAGCAATCCAAAGGATACTCACTTTCTTTATCCCCAACAGTTTATATCAATGTTGTCCATTAACAGCATCAAATAGAAATACAAAGATTATTATTTCAATAAGACCATAAGTTTGTCAGCAACTTAGCTCCAGGATCCACAACTAAACAGAAAACACACATTCTTTAAAATATACTTTTCATTTTTGTAAAACTGAACCTAAAAAGGAATCAAGCTACTACACATGATTTGTAGCTTGTTGCATATTTAATAACAGTAATGAATTTATACATTGTAATACAATTTATGTGGTAGACGAAGTTTCTTCACTTGTCTGAAACAAATGTTGGTGGAAATTTCTATCACAGACTATTTTCTTGAATTTCAGAATTAGCAATTTAAAAAAACACAAATGAAAGAAAAAAAATATTTGGCTGATGGAGAAAATCATGATTTCTGTACAAATATTCCCAGCACCAGGCACTTGGACCACAATGTTTATTTTAATTGAGGCAGAGTCAGTGAGGAAAAAAAAAATTCATTTTTTTCCTGTAATATTTCAAAGCTTTTAATATTTTGATGAGTGTTATACACAGAGCCATGGGCCTACTGACATTACTGCTGCGTTGATGGGCTTCTTGCATACAATGCATGGCAGAGAAAATATGCAAAACTCAGCTAAAGACACTGAGCAGAGATCACATGCCCTAAACCCAGGGAATACTTAAGATAACAAGCTGATTCTATAATGTTTTAAGGTTCCAGATTACAATCATCACTGTGTGTGATATTTTCTTTCTGCTGTTTCACATATAAGATTTAATATTTTTACCATCAAAAACACTGTGTAAACTTCAAACTTTGTTGTCTTTGCACAAGACATCTGTGTTTCTCATACATTTGTCTTGTTTCTTTTCACTGATTCTAAAGAAAACACAGAACCATGAGTTCAGACTTCCACAGATAGCTCTCAAACATTAAATTAAAAAATGATCCTTGCAAACTCTTAAGACTAAGGAAAAAACAATCTTTAAATTACCACTGATATCTAGACCACATACACGTAGTTCTCCAATTTTATATTTTTACATGCTACTTGGTTGAAAACTTTCCAGTCAAGTGTTTAATTAATCCATTGCCCTCTCATCTGCTTACCTTTTTTATCAGCCAGCATAACAAAAAATTTCTGTCGCATGAGAGCTGTGTCTACCCTGAGAGGCCTAAGTTTGAAAGGATTTTGTTTCTATACACCTTGCAGAATCCCCACACCTGGTACCACTGCACAGCAGCCGACATCAGCTACAACCTCTTAGCTGGGATGCTCAGCAGTACTGATGGCGGTGACCACCTGTGATTCCATGATCTTAAATTTTATACGATTTTTAGAGCACTTAATTTTTATTAGGTTTTCCTCCTAAATTGTGAGTATCATTACATAAAGGCATTGTTGCAAGTGCATAGCATATTGTTTTGATAACAATGATATTTTCAGTTATAATAATTTTCTGGTGTTGACAGAGGAAAGAAAGGGAAGGCCACAAGTCACTCGTGTGGCACTTTGCCAGCTGCATCCCAGGAAACCTAAACCCAATTCTCAATTTAGCACACATACTCACTAAGGAAGGCAATTTGGATGTTCTTCACCCAGCCCTCCCACTTACACATGCAAAACAAAACAAACACATGAGGGGTTGCAATGACAAAAGCCAAGATCTGCTTCTGTACCAAAATATGTCCCTTACCTGAAGAGGACCAAGAAATACAGCACTTGATGCTCTAGAAGGTTAAGCACCTCTGCTTTACTACAACCAATTAAAAATGAATAGCCATAAAAGTGCAGATACTACTGTAGGGTAATAAACTAGACTTTATCAGTGACAGTGGTGCACATTACAAACTTCAAACTCATTCCTTGTTCTAATCCATCAGAAACTTCCTGGCTTTAACAGGCTATAAACAGCAGAAGCTTTGAAGTCCGAGGATTAGGATCACTAATAGACAGATTGAACGAGAGACTGGCTGAAGAGCCAAGTGGAATGCCCTGCATGGATCTGGAATAAAACAAGTTAATTTAATCAAACTGACCTCTCTCTAGCCATAGGCCAAGAGATTACAATGGCTGTAACAGCAATAAAGGGACAAGGGACACTAAAAACAAATAGTTATTCGTTTCAATGCAGTGCTTAAGCTAATGCAAGGACAAAACTGCTTACGCTTTCAATTGTGCTCTCAAGTCCACAATTTTAAGCTCTACAGGTTGTTGGTTCTTTTTAAACTAGTTTATGACTTAGTGGTAGTAGAGGCAGAAAAAATTAAACACACTTTGATTTTCAAGATTAATACAATGATTGAAAAGAAAAGGTCATTGTAATGGTCTATTTGCTTCAACTCTCCTGTATCTCAGACTCACTAGAAGGAAATGTAGAAACAATTCATTTGGGTTAAATCCACTCACATTCAGTGATCACATAACTGTATATATCACTAAGCCTTTTTGCTTTTAGAAAAGAACTGCTTACTGCAAAAATTCCAGTTGTTATCAATTTATACACAACAATTTTTACTCTAAAAGGCTGCAAAACAGGTAAAAAATGACTAAACTTGAGATATTTAGCCCAGAAGTAATAAAGAACGCTTTTAAAAGCAAACAATAAAGCTATTCTGCTTTAAACTGGAGCAAATTGCCAAAATGGCAAATGAGCCAAGTGAATGGTAGCAATAGCTTGGCTCTGAGAAGCTCTTAGGCGATGGTAAATTGAGACAAGTGGTCAGGGATTAGTTTCTACATTGCATCTTGCTGCTATGCAGAATAACTAACCTTGAAGAGTAGAACACAGCAGCAGTCAAAGCCTCTGGAAAGACAATTATAAAGTGAGGAGTCCTAACAACACACTTCACTCACCACAGAAGACAGAAGAATCCACAATACAGCATTTTTTTTGAGCAGGTATTCCTAGAAGGCAACATCTCTCGTCCCACAAAATCACCACATTTTCAGATGAAAATGACAGATCCATATGTACAGCACATGGGAACCAGGCTCCTATACAGCTACTATAGCTACAGTATTTAATCCAGAATGAGAAGAGGAGGCTTTAATTGCCTAGCACAATGCTCAGGATTTTAGTACTGGTGTTCAGAACTTGAAGAAGGTCACCCTAGGGAACAGTAAGCACGGAAATAAAATGAGCAGAGTTAGAGAGTCCGTCTAGCACTGGAGAGGGTTACCAAAGGCCAAGCCTAGCTAACTTCCCTTACATGGGGGCAAGACCTCCCATTTACTCCATGGTGATTTCATAATGGAATTCAATAATGTCAGGACCTGTGTTTCCAGCTGAGGACCTGAGAGAAGTTTAGGAGCAGCATGGTCTCGTGAGGCAGGTGGCCTGGGGATGGGAAAGAAGGGAGTTGGTCGGACACAGAGCAGCCCACGGAGTGTGCAGTGACATTGCATGGAAGGAGTCAAAACCACATAGGATAAGGATCTCGGGTTTGAAAACATAGGCAGCAAGCTGTGAGGACTGGGCAGCCTGGGACTGAGGTCCTGGCACAACGGGATACAGTACAGCCAAATGAAAGGCTGGCAAAGCATACCTCAGCTATTGAAAACTAAACAAATAATTGAGAGATTTACAGCACTGAATTCACACTGGAGTCATTAATATACCTTTGAAACCAAACCTTCTTCCAAAAATCTACACATTTAAATAACTTGGGAAAATGCCTGTGAATGTGTCCTCATTTTAAAATAACCATAAATTTAAAAATTATTTAAAAACCATCCAGATGACACCAGACTCACTCAAATACTATAAAGAGCAGCATACTATATCATATGTGTTGGAAAGAGAAATATTTTAAAACAGGCACTTATGTATTGTCTTGCTGGGCAAGCATTAGCATTTTCATAAGATACTCTAGTGGTACGGAAACTCCATTTTGGACACCTGAAATGTCCCAAATTTTCATTTCATCAATCAATCAAAATATTCACTTATTTTATAGCTCCAAGCATTCAAACTACTTCGCTGCTTTGAACCACATTTGCTCTAGAAACAGTCCAGTAGCAGCAATATATACGCTGGGACGAGAGACTGTCTACAGAGAAATAAAACCAGGTATTGGCAGATCAAAAATAGGCCTTTCCTTACTACTCCCCCCAAAAAATGTTAAGGACAGAAATGTTTCTATAATATTGTATTTGTAACTTTTTGATTCAGAAGTTACCAGCACAACCACTGGTATGCTTTTTTTCTTGTAATCTGTTTTGGCTTCTCTTATTTCACTTTCAAACACTTTGCCACGAAAAATCCAAACCAATTATTTTGAAAGAACCATGAAATACTTCTTCAATATAAATGATGTAGAAGAGAGGTCATTCTGCAACAGGTGTCAGTAGACATGCTATGCCCAGTTTCACCTTCCTCCACCACCCCTCCCATGGGTTTTTACCTTCTGGTGGATTCTTATTCTGGTTGTTCCAGACTACCAACAATTTGGACAGACTAGGCACTTTAGACACCTCCGTGATGACTCGGAAAAGGCTCTCCACCCGGTCATAGGTCAGAACCACAGCTGTGAAACCTTGGGACTGAGGTGGGATCAGTGGAAGGAAGAGTGGGTTGCTCACACTGCTCCATTTCTGTGAAGGAAAACAAGAAAACAGCAAAACAATTTGATTAAAGTGAATTATCACAGTAGGGAGTAATTCATATAGCCAGGCCCTAACCATCAGATTCGTAATTTGCTCAGATCAGACAGGCTGATTCTCCTGACTTCAGCAATTTCTCAAAACCTTTACTCCAATCTCTTTCTTATTTGATTTTTCCTTTTTGTCTAGCTGTAATGTTGCAAATAAGCAGGGGTTAAGGTAAAAAAATAAAGTGGAAGAGGCAGATAGATTTGTGGAAAAGAAAACCCAAGATGAATTGAACCCAGCTAGCATAGCTCAATTCTCATTTACTAATCATTATTTCAAGACATTTATATTTATAGTCAGGACTCAGTAAACAAAGAGAAACTTAATTAGCACTGCAATTTCAGAGTGAAAAAGAGTTAATGACAACAAAACCAAAGACAACAAACCCATAAACTTGGCATAAAATGTGCACCCAAGTGAAAAGGGAAAAAGCAGGTATAAAGAGGAACAACGTACTAGCTTCCACAAAGTTTGTTCAATGGTGGAAAAACCTCATCTATTCCATGAAAAAAAAATTAAAAAGACACGAGATACAAAGATGAATTTCAGAGAGTTATCTGCTCCTTGTGAATTTTAACTAGGGCATCCCTTTTAAGACTTTAAAGGTCTTACTTCAATACACTGTCAGCATAGGGAAGCCAGCCCAGATGGCAAAAGACAAGACAGACAACTAAATTCCCACTGAATGTGCCAACCTCCTTTGGAGCTGACAATGTGGGGGAAGTGAAGGGACCATTTGACAAGAGTGAAAGCACCAGCATTTTAGTCTCAAATTTTCCATTCCAACTGACATTCCAAGCAGGGGTCGGACAGAGAAGCAAAGGGAAAAAACAAACCCTTTGGGACAAAGTGAAAAGGAGAGTTGGGAAAGCAGAAACTGAGTGATGCTGTTTTGCAAGGAAGTTTTGAATCCTAGCCTGTAAAAACTATGAACACTCGCAAGAGGTTAGCAACTGCCAGCAGTTTACAGAAATACTGTGAAATTCTCCAGCTAAACTCATACCATAAGCCTGCTTGTATCAGGAGTAAAGCAAGTTTTACAGACTCAGAGTTACAAGGTCATACTTGTAGGAAGTAAACTTTGAAATTTTCTGTTTCTCTATTTAGTCTTTGGGTTACTTTATACACTCAAAAATCACCTTCCTCATGTTTAATGGTTACACATCTAACTAGAATGACTTCAAGGATGAGGAGAATAAAGGGCCTATTTACTGAAAGACATCATCATATTTTGACCATTTTGGTAAAGGAGAAAAAAATATGATGTGAATATGATTTTCTTCTATGAACAAAACAAAACTGAAGAGAGGATAAATATGTGGGGCAGAAAAGTTAAGCACAGCATTGGCACACTCTTTCATCCAGGATGGTCTAAGAGTATGTTCCAAGCAAGGACCTGTCAGTAAGAGTAATATGTTTTAGTAGACTTCCTGAAATAGTTGGAAAGACAGACTGGCCTTCAGCTACACACACTTTATCAGGTCTGGTAAAAGCAACATTCATCTTAACTGTTTGTGAGGATCCTAATGGAAAACACAAAGTTCTAGTTTTTACCCAAGAGGAATAGTAGGATAATGTAGAAACAGTAATGGTACAATATGGAACTTTGGCTCATGAAAGGGACATGGCTACCTGTGAAAGCACACTCAGTAATTCAGAAAATATACATCCATTACTTCAGCAACTGATATGTGCAGAGACAAATCTGCCTTCAGATTATTACATTTTCTAAAATTAAAGCTTTTGTACATACTTTGCTAGTTGTTCAAGATGACTAGTGGCAGATGGGGACAGCCCTCTGATTTTGCTGCAGCTTCAATAATTCCTACAGCAAATCACAATCTGAATGTTACCAAAGCATAATCCACCTCATTAAAGCTTTACTACAGACTTGTTTCCACACAACCCCCACCCCAAGACTCCTATTATCCAAATGACCCTGGTAATGTCAAGCAGCTTCTTAACACAACTCTCAGAAACCTCTTTTCATTAACATTTGAAACAGAGGTTCAACATCATAATCAGAGTGCCAAGAAAATATTATGTTTCTGTCCTACAAGAAGAAATAACTGGTAGAGCCATCTGAAGACAATGTTCTATTTATTACTTATGGCTGAGAATTGCTACCTAGATTAATGGCTCCCATTTGAAGTTTTTCTAGAAACGTTTTCTCTCTGTTCATAGCACTTCCTAACAAATTGCTTGCCATAATATCCTTTGAAAAGGATTATTCCTTTTCCATAATCTAAGACTATTTTAGGTACTTACAGAAAGAAATACATCATGCGTGTGTGTGCAAGTACATGCACAGGTACCTAAAATGGTCACGAATTTCTTTCATAAACTTAAGTTTTAGGTACATTCCTTAAATCCCAACTTCTACTACTTTCAGAAAGGCATGAAAATTCTCCCCTGCTGGTCATAACTTAGGAAAAATAAGGCAACTTTTAAGGAGGTTTTGCTCCTGCACCTACTAAAGGATGATGGAGGGAGGGAAAAGCCTGTAGACACACATTAATGGATGGGAGAACCATGCCTCTCATTTGAGAAAAACATTTCAAAAAGGCAATTAAGCATCTCTCAAGTGCCATTAAGAGCCAACCCCCTGCTGCCTGCCTGAAGAGTGTGTCTACAGTCTGAGACCTATTGACCTCACTTTCTGCAGGAAATCAGGCAAATTCAAGCCTCCATAATTTGCTAAAGTCTTCCAGATTTCTGCTTGGGAAAAGCAAACCATACAGGCAATTAATACAACAGCAACCTAATTAAATCTCCATTATGGCAGCAAAGCATGAAATGGCTAATGACATAGGGATGGGTTCTCCCAGTCACTGCTCAAGCAAGCGATGAAGGCACATTTGCTCCATTCCCATCTTTATTAACATTCTTGATGGAAATTCACAGGAACTTTCACTCTCAGAGAGGACAGCAAACAGCAACAGTAGATTGATCATCCATCACCTTTTTTTGACAAAGTGCTGACACTTGGCTATGGATAAGACAACCCTTCACTATCGCCCTCCCAGCTAATATCACTAGAAGAGCCAGGATAATTAATCCAAGATTAATAGGTTACTTGCTGTGAATCATTTTCATGGGCAAAAAGGATCAAATTCAAATGTTAGTTTCCTAAGAGTAATTTCATGTCACTTAAGTCTCGTAGTCTGAGTTGTCTGACAGCTCTTTGCAGTTCATGTGAAAATCCAAAGTAGTGGGACGTGAGTGACAGCAAGAACTTAGGAACAGCCTGAAGCTGGAAGAGAGGAGAAGTCAGGAATGGTTATGTATGTACATAAGGATTCAGACTGCTGCAGCTGTCCTGTGCATTCCTTCTACAAGTCTGCATGTGTAATAATGGCTTAAAAACAAGGCACCTTCCTTTAGGCTCGATCAAATATTGTCCTCCCTCTTGGTCACTGAAAACAACCTGATTCTACTTCAGGGAAAACAAATACGTTAAGGACAAGGTATCAGGGGAGCTGAATTCTCATTATGTGGCAGGCTTCAGATTGGACTCAAAATGGAGTCTTCAGGTTCAACTTAGCAGGGAAATTTACAACAGACCTTTCTTAGCAGGTTACAGAAGGGAGATAGGTGGGAGCTTCAGTACACAAATGGACACAACTGGATGGAGAAATGGACAATCTCAATATTTAAATTCTACAGAGCCTCAAAGATATTTGTAAAATATCAGAGATAACAAAGACTCAGTCCTATGCCAAAACTTCTTAACTGGTTGTTCACCATTGAAAGACACTTGAAGAAAGGTACAGTAGACACATTAGAAACTACATCACAGAATGGTCTCTGGGAAAACAAGGCTGTCTAAGATGTTCCATACTAAAGAAGAATCAGGAATTTCCCAGCAATCATTTAGTGGGAAAACTCAGCAACAGCACTTAAGAAGAATAAAATTTCACTGCTCCCATGAATAAGACAGTAAGCTTTCCTTCCTGTGTATTTTATTTTGAACACCTAACCTGCTTGTTGTAAACTACATATTAGTGAAACCACACAGTCTGAACAACAATTCACTGTCTTTTAAAAGCACGGAGGTAAGGACAGCAGTGTGTTGAACTTAGTAGATAAGCAGTTCTTCTGTACATCTAAGCAAAACAGAGATATATCCCCTGCCACTGTGGTTAAGGCTTTCTCAGCTGGGTTGTTCATAAAATCAATCTAACCTCAATGTGGTTTCAATTATGAATTACCAGACCAAAAAAAAGCCTCGATTTATTCTATTTTTCTCCAATTATTTATGGTAAGTTTCTGTTCAATACTTTGAGAAAGTATTTCATCATGCTTCCCATCCTCAAGTGGTCACAGGGCAAAACCAAAGGAATTAACCCTCTTGACTTGTCCCGATCCAACCGAAGTGCTTACACTCAACAGAATTACAAACCAAGTTGCAGTGGCCATCATTTCATGTTTTAATGAAGATCATAAACCCTCCTCATGAAAATAATTAGCCACAAGACAGACAGGAACTTCTATCTACTATAGAATAATCTACTGTGTAAGAAAAATACCCTAACCTCTGGGCAGGTAAATTAAAGAACCAACTGTTAAATCCTATTTCACACTCACATAAAAATACCAATATTTACAGCTGAATACATGTGGGATATTCAACCTACATAATAGGTACATAATAGCAACACCAAAAAGAATGAATAAACTGAAATTTATTTAATACAAAAAGGAAAACCTATCTTCTAACATAATAAATAAAGCAAGATTTCATCCACTTGATTGAAACTATCACACAAGTAGCTGGACAGTACAGCAGGAACAGACATCCAATATTGTTCAATGGAAAAAATACCAGATATGCACAGCCCAGAAAAGTGCTAGCTTGTTCTCATTTACAGGTAGATAAAAAAGTGTAAGCTAATATTTGCTTAATGCTTTGGAGATGACAAATGGTACTAGAAGGGAAGCACAGCTATAATAATAGCATTATCTGTAGACTGAGGACTATAAAATACTAGTCAAAGAGGTTAGGAATAGTTTAATTTTTTAACAAGTGTCAAGTGCTTAGTAATTGGCAGGACCCACAAAGTATTCTGTAAATGAACATCCTACTTAGGCTTTGCTAACTGAATGGCATTTTGGGCACTAAGATAATTTTGCTATTTTAGTTTACACCAAATGATGGTGCTGTTTTCTGCCTCACTGGAAGAAATGAAATCTGGTATGTTTATTGTTCACATACTGATATTCTCAAGTGATTATTAAACTCTGGTCTGTATCATCCAAGGTCAGAGCTCAAAAGCAGCCCCTGACAAAAAAGCCATCTAATGTTTCATAGGTCTACATTATAAACAGGCTTGAAAGAATTTCAACAAAGCAGCTGAAGAATTCTGAAAAAACCCTGTCTTACTCATTTTTCAGAAACCCATATATGTTAGTGAGGTATAAGGCAAAGAGGAGAATTTAAACAATCTACAATGAAGCATAAGTAAGGAAGTAATTTACCTCTATCAGAGCATAACAAAGTACTTAATTGACGGTAACAGATCATGTCTCAAGCCCAAGTCATTATTTCTAATCCAGCCCAAACTGGTAACCATCAAAATGCACACCATAGAATCAGTCATTTTCTGGCTTACTTGGATGTAACTGATTGCCTCTGCCTAATGGATAATGGTTGGGCCAAAAAACACAAAAGAGATTAAAATCCCATGCTTGCAACAAAAGAATGTCTGAGACATAAAAGACTCAAGTGGTCCAGCAATGAATTTCAGGCCCCAAAAGTATAATTTGCTCCTCTTCATTAAAAGGAGGAAATATCTCATAGTGCATTTTTATTCAAAGTATTATTCCATAACATATTAGCATGTTATATGCTACTAGTCTTCCATTTCCTCGACAGGACAGTGAACAAGTAGAAAAATAATCCACTTTATAACCTTTTTTTGCTTGAGAAAGGCCAACAGTCTTCAGTCAGCCCATAAAAGCACATAAAACTGCTTGGATCACTTCCCCTGTGCAATGGACTAAGCATAGAATTAACTGTATATGCATTTATCTTCTGCATACCTTATACTCCCTACTGGAAAAACACCCTCCTGTACCACTGCTGGATCGACACTGTGGTGAAGATACTCAGGCAACAGTCTTATTAATATTTTGAGCCAATATAAGTCAAACTAATGCCAAGAAAAGCAGCCTTCAAGCCACCCAGTCTGTCCTTTGCACACACCCCCACTCTCTTTTTTTTTTTTTTTTTTTTCCTTTTGCCTGATAAGTTTTATATGAGGAATATTATTTTGGGTAATTCACCACAAGAGAAATAGAAGAACCAAAAAGGTTGCACATGAAAGAGGAAACTGTTATGCAACTGTAGAAGAGTGCAGAACTGTTTCTTTGGGCAGCAGTACCTCCTATAGTGATTTAAAGTGTTTGGGAAACTACAAACTCAACACAAGATGGGTTGATGTTTCTTTGTGTTGAGACTTGAGAAATATCTCAGGAACAGGAATAAAGCTTATCCACGTGCAGATCTAGCCATGACTATGCTTCATTAATTTTAAGCCAGTATCATTTTCATGCTGACTGTACAAGGTAACATCCATCCCCTCAGATACAAAAATCAATGCAATTTTGCAGTAAAAACAATGTAATCATTATTATGCTTGCAGATACATCTTAATTCCTATTCTGAAGTATCTGAGCTCAAAGAAAAGCAAAGAGAAGGCTACCAAGCCTACTTTGCAAATGACATCAAATTTGGGGCAGCCTTTTGTGAAAGATACAGCTTTCTCAGCTTTTTCCTCGTATGTGCTGCTGTTACAAACTAACTTAATTGAATATTTGAGACCTCTAAAAATCTCTTTCATCTAATATACATGCTGCCATCTGCTAAGTGTTTGCTAACTCAAAACAGAATCTATTCTACTATACTATAACCAAAATACTAAATGGCAGAACTATACAAAACCAGAGAAAACAGACTGAAATCAGATGATGAATCTAATTCTGGAAGTAAATGCATGAGGCTGCAATAGCTCAACAAAATACAAAGTATAATGTGCACCTTGGAGAGTTATGAGCCATTCTAATAGTCAAAGTAGAAATAATGGTTATCCTGCTTTATCTAACGCCTGAAGCTGTTGTAACAATTGAGCAGCACAACAATTAGTACAGGACATTTTACCAAAATTTTTCCGTTACTTCTCGGGATCCTAGTGACATACTAAGTAAAATTAACCCCTACAAGCACACACAAAAAAAACGCCACCTTAAACAAAGAAAGCAGGCAGGTAAGCAACCATGGCCAAGGGTTCTTTCTAAGTATCCTTCTCTGCATAATGATCTCGCACAGCAAGCTCTTCTTTCTGTTAGAAAGGTGAATTTGTCCTAGCAAGCAAGTTCATAAACCCTTTAAAGCTGGCATTTTCCTGTATAGGTATTCCATAGGCAAAGCTGTGCTCTGATTTTCAAAACTTCACTATTCAGAGCACAGGGATCTGAGCTCTATTAAACAGTCTTGTACTGATTAAAGAAATTTCTGGCTAATTTCAATAAGCCCTTAAAACAGTGATTGCACCTCTGCACCTCTTGTTAATGGGCCTACAGCTTCTACATACTCTTTCTATACCTTTTTGTTCCTATCGAAACCACGTAACAGGAACAAAAACATACAGAAGAGCATTGCACTTAATCCCTACTGACCACAACATCACATGGAAAAACAAGCACACCTAAAGGAACTGGGTGCTGAGTTGGCTGAGTTTGAAGGCAGAATACACATGGCAAGTTCTGGAGATTAGTTCTGGCCAGTAACATAAGAATTTATGACACCCAGTTACTAACACTTTTTACTGTGGTATTAATGTTAACTCACAGGTGCTTATTTTAACAGTTAGCTATATCCAGGCCCTGAGGCTGACCTGAAATCATTTTCTTTAAAAGCTTCAGCCACGGAACTTATTTAGAGAAGAATCCAGCAATTTTCTTGTAAACAAAAAGGACATTAGTTACTTTGCCTTCTCATCAGAGGATACAGTTGCCATTTTCTGCTACCTCAAATGTACATATAAAAGTCCTTTCAACTATAATGTTTCACCCAGGCTTACTAGAAATTTTAACAGTGCTATGAGTGGATATTAGGCAGGAGATAGATGACATACTCAGGCTCAAGCAGATTATTACTGCCCAACAAGCAGGCAACTTTGGAACTCTGACTAGTGCATTTATTAAAAAAATTTATAGGAGAGAATTCAGGAAATGTGTCCACATTCCCTTTAAAGACTGAGTAGTCCTTTAGCATTTTCTTCATTTCACTAAGTGTGTTTTAAAGGTGCTTGGTTCTGCTAGCATAATTGTGAAGATGTTAAGATGTTCTGATTCCCTTCTTGTGGAGTACACCCTTGTGGAGACTAATTTCTTCCTTAAATACTGACCAGGGCCACATTTCCTCTCCAAGAAATGACAACAGGAGATTACTAATGCCTTTGGCTAGGCAATGGAAACACAACTTCTGAAGCACAGCAATGAGCTTCTAACTCTTCATCAGCAACTGTTCACACCCTATCGGCCTGAAGAGTTTAAAGTAAAACACACTCTGCTCCTGAGTACTCCTACCCAGCTTTCTTTCTCTAAACTACCATAAAGCAAGACAGTTAACAAGTGTGGTTTTATTAGTGAAACGAAACTATTTTTTATATTTTGACACAGAGAAAATTAACTGATTATGAGTGAAAATCATCTACAGGCTTTTATATAGTCAAAAATCAGAACCAGCTGCTTGGTGCAGGAGGTTAATTAATACTGCACCATTTTTTCTTAACAGAAGTGAGTTCAACCAGTGAAACTTTAAATTAAACCAAAAACCAAAAAAAGGCAAAAAAACCCCCAACAAAACTTTGATCATCAGTTTCTGCATAAGAGAAATTATTAAGAAATAACATGGAAAAAATTGAAGGTATAGGAATAATTAGCTATTTCAACAGAATTATATGAAAGATCCTTGCAGATTGTTTGAGATCTTCAGCATTTCCACTATTTCCTCTGCAGTCCTACAGACTGTGTACAAATACATGCACTGCTCCAAACTCTCCCTGAATTCAATAGAAATAAAGTGTGTGTGTGTGTGTGTGTACATGTATGCATGAAGGAAAAATAAATAAATAAATAAATAAACACGGAAGCAATTTAATGTGCACAATAGCAAAAGTTAAAAGTTCTCATCTTAGTGCCAGGACATAAAACGAACTGCTAGCTATTTTGCCAGCTGTCATAAAATATATTAGCTTCATCTGTGCAAGTTACCAGCACAACACATACACACACACAGAAAATTCACATACACAGAATTATTACCAAGTTTCATAGCACATACCTTTTATACGAGGAAAAAAAAAACCCAACAAATCCACAATTTGTTTTATGAGTAAATCAAACAAATCAACTTACCACAGCTGGGGGATCATTCCATTCTTCATAAGAAATGGCAGCATATGGGTAAATTCTATCATTGATAATCTGAAGAGTAGCGAGAGCAATTGCTTTCATCGACTGAAAATATGCTTCCCAGAACCACCTTGCCTGTAAAGAGAATAAAATTCACTTTCACATTGCACAGATCCAGTGCTTAATAATCAATTTTGGCTTGCCATGCACAATCTGTTCCATGCAGTCTACATGTCAGGTGGAAATTAAATTAGGAGGCATGTTTATTGTAGATAGAGTATTTCCATAAAGCCTGAAGGCTTCAAACTCAACTCCACCCCCTAAAAGGACTCACAGCCAATAAAATGAAGCAGCAGCATTATTTTGCAAGTGAATAAACAGAATGAGAATATTTGAAGGAATCAAGTATTTTCACATTTTTATCATATGTTTTCGTCCTGAAAAATGTCAAAAGCAGTTGGACAGTAGAACAAAATAAATTGTCGTTATACTCCATTTTTTTCCAAGGCAAAGGAATCCACAGTGCAGTTAAACAGTCAAATAAAAACATTCTGCCTAAAAGGTGGAACTTAGAAGTCACTTTTTAACATCAATATTAGAGACACCCGATCAGATAGAGAATTTCAGTAGTCATGAACCCTACCAGACCAATACCTTCCCAAGTCTTCCAAAAAACCTAATATTATTTATACAAGTAAATGATTATGATTTTCACATAAAAGTATATGATGTACATGCTAATTTATTACAATCATTAATTCAGGCTAATTTCTAGCAGAGTGTAAAACTGCTGAAATGAAGCATGAGATTGTTATACAATGGTGCTCTGAATTTCACAGATGAGTTGTTCTAAAACTAAGGTCCCGTACAAGTTTTCATCTTGTCCATTTCTGTGTAAGACAGAAATGCTAGAAGAAAAGCAGGGGTTTGGAAATGAAAATGCTGACTTATCTGACTCTTGTTAGGATATATAAACATACTTTTTCAATCTCTAGAACTATCAAATGATCCCATCCAACCCAGAAGGAAACCCTGTAGGTTCCCATCCAACCCAGAAGGAAACATGCTTAACCAAAACATGTAGTTCAAGAGTTCTGGCCCAAAAGACAGGATTTTTTTAAACCTTATTTTCCTTCAGGAAACTGCAGCACCTTGAACTATCCAGAAAGTAATTTCATTTGCAATCTCCCGACAGTTAATTATCAACTATAAGAGTATGTGTTTGCATCTAGGAGGTAGAGCAATTAAAACAAATGCATTTTTTCATTAATTGGAACCTTTAGAAGCTTTCAGAGTCAGAACACAGACAAAGACAATATCCAAATTTGGGCAAGTGCTATTTTACTCTTGCTACAGATTTCTTAAATAGCAAAAAGGCTATACAGACAAGCCAGTTTGAATAACTTGCTATGAAAATATTAAATAATATTACTTACCTTATTTAGTCACCGCATTATTTACCTTATTTAATTACTGAAGAAACACCAAGCTTCTGGAGGTACAGATCTTAGTATGAACCAAAAATAACTCCTGTTTATCTGTTGTTAACAAATGCCAACAAATCTCACTCTGCAGGTCAGTACTTTTTAACAGAAGATACAGAGTAATTCCTGCATATACACTTCCTTTTGGATATTCCTAGACTAAGCAACAGTGTACAGGAAAGATTATAAGCACAAACTTGCACATATTTATGCTTATGCTACCCTGTACTTTACTCCGAGTGTAAGCTATGGCATTTAGAACTACAGACTTGTTGCTAAACCACCTAAAACTCTACTCCGTGAGTAAAAAAAAAAATCTGTAAAACAGATACTGCAGAATTTTTCTGTAAATATTTAAGATGAAAAAATCCATGTTACAATTTAAAAAGAAACTAGGAAACAGATTAGTGCTCTCTGAAGCACAACATTTACTGTGAAAACAGCTGTAACTCTGATTATTTCAGGCTATTTCAAAATTTTACTATGAAGACTGATGGGTATGTCCAAAATGACACTATTCTAGAGCTTGTCATCCAGACAAGCAAAGTGCAAAGCAACATCAGTTTAGAACTGAATCACTTCCCTCTCCTTATTTCTCTTCCTGGTAGGACTTAACAGCTGGATAACAGGCTGATAACCAAGAACACAGAACAAAATTACTACCACATTCAAGTGTAAAAGCAGAAGAATTATATAAACAGGTAAGAACAAATAAAAGGACACTAAATAAAGCAAACACCACATGCTAAGCAACAGCATTAGTATTTCTTTCCCCATGCTCCGTTCCTTAAGAAAAATGTTTTATCCAGAACTCAGCAGCAACCTAGCTAAAAAGAAAACCAGAAGCAGATATTAAAACGGACCAGAACAGCTAACTTCTCTGTTCAAGTATGCTAAATAAACAGGAGTAAGAACACAGATTCCAAATTTTATCTTCATGTTAGACAACAGTTTAGAACAATTGCTGTAATCAGCACTAAGTAGGAAGGAGAAACTACTTTATGTAGCCTTTTAACATACAACTTTATAAGCAATTAAGTAACTATTAATAGTGTGAAATACAGAATTATGTATTCCATTGTTATTAAATGACAGCATTCCTACAATTTTCTAAGATTGTTTATTAGTACTGTAATATCTATTACTATCTAGCTTCATAAAAATCAAAGATGGTCTTCTTCCTTCAGCAAAACTAGGATGGATCTGATCTAGCTTCTCTTTGCTTAAAGAATGTTTGCAATGTCAGGCAAGATTACACCTTTATACCAGAGGTAAATCTGGAGAAGAGGGCAGAGGGAATTTATGTTTTACAGACTAATATTTATGTAATTAATTTTTTGTAAAGAGCCATAAAATGTTCCCACAGTTGGTTGTAATATTTTTGGAGTTGTGTTTCTTTAAGGCAGAACTCAAAACCTTCTAAGGGGATTTGAAGTCCCCAAACAGATGTTTCAGGGTCTCATTACTTCCTCCCCACCTTGTTTGCTTTTATAAAGCAGAACTGATTAACATGGCTTGCTAGTGTCTGCTGCTCCACATGCTGAGTTACTAAATATTTTGGGAAAGTTTTCTATTGGGAAGATGTATGTTGATTCCATTTGAAATGTATTTTCTACTCTGCTTGGTGAGGTTGAAAAGCTTATGTTGGAATGTAAGAAATAAAGGGGATAAAAATCCCATGAACATATTTGTGGTACAGGAGAGAGTAACAACAACAAAAGGAAAAGGTTTCTGTTCCAGACTCCTATGCCGACTCTCTTATTATTCTTTCACAGCTTTACTGAGCTCTCTGTTTCTCTTTTCCGTATGTATGAATCCAGAAAACTCAAGAGTAACTTCAATGCACTAAGCAATGTTTTTAAGGTATGGTAATTGTAATACACTAATTAGAGCTACCTGAATGCCTTTCAGGATCCTGAAATAAACAATACATAAGTCCAGACCTTGGCTTTCACAAAGCATCGATTACACACAGACTACAACTGTGATAAAGTCAGATTTCTCCTTTCAACTTGAACTGAAATTACCTTCTTGTACTCCAGAAGCCTGCTTGATGACATTTCCAGATTTTTCTAAGGAAACACACTATGTGGACCACAGACTTGTAGAGAATGCTAGCTTTGTACACACCTAAATATTGCTTAGGCCATGGGCAACCTAAGTGGTAAACAGAGATCAAACACCTACTTTGTACAACTGCCAAGACAATACAGATCCATGTACATTAACCTGTATGGCTTACAAGGAATTGAAAACAGAAAGAAGAAGAATAATTTCTCTTATTCTAAATTTCTGGATAAACAGAAAATCTAGGATAGCTCCAAAATGAAAGACAGAAAAGCATTACTTTCTACAACAGTTTTACCAACATTTTGAAGAGTCAAATCTAGCGTACTGTATGATTTGATTGACAATGAGAAATACATTATATTATTAGGTTGCCCAGTGTGTTGGAAGTGACTGGAAATTCTCATTACACAATGGATTGCCCATGAAATTAATTCATCTGAATTCAATTTCTGCAGTAAATTTAACAAAGCCATGACAAGTTCATTATGGAAGCCAAAGACTGAAGGAATTGGAGACCAAATTCTCTCCTCTTGCCAAGCAATGAGTGTTGCAGATCAAGTTCAGAAACACAGGCATGCCAGTAAGTAGTTCTAAATTGTTGCCCTTCCTTTCTTCCTTCCTCCTGCCCCCCTTTCAACAGCTGCATCCTCATTAGATCAGCCATGAAAACCCATAACTTACTGTAAAGGCCAAAATTTCTTAATACAATGTAGTGTTATCAATTTATCTCTACAAATACACATGCACACCTTGAGAGAGACTAGCAATATCTGTAAGACAGATGTTCCTTAAACCAAGTAAGGAACCATCCAGCCCAAAAGTTCAATTCCACTTGTTTTCAGTTCCAGGATTTAGTTCTATCAGACTATGAAGAAACTAAACAGACAATATTCAGCACATACCAGCACAGGCAAGAGCTTGGGAAGGGAGCATTTGCACTTATTTTCACAACAGACAACAGGCAGCAGCATGCAGCAACAGGGCAGCCTACTCATAGAAAGTAACATTTATTTAGGTAAGGTGTTATTTTCCTTAGAAATAAACACACTTGGGGGCCTAGCATCTTTTCATAAGCTCTTTACAAGCCAACATAGCATCAGGTTACAGAATCCATTCATATAATGTTTATAAGTTCTAGTGTTAATGCCACTAATGGTGCTCTGGTGTAGAGTGCAAGACAGATCAATGTAAATCTTTTGACTGGTTTGTGAAAAAAAAACCACTGGGTATAAGGCAAGCAAAGGACTACCTTCTGTGACATTTAGATCAAGGGGAAAACAGCCCATGAAAGGAACTTCCTAGCCTCCTGTCTCTTCACAGCCCACGATTTGGTGGGAGTTGGTAAAAGTAGCAAGAGGGGAAAAAAACAAAATTCGCAAAAGAGTAGTAAAATTTAACTGCCCATAAACCACCACTTTTCTCAACTTTTAGGTCAGGCGCCATGATGCTGTGAGATTCTGCCCCACTGCAGCAGTTCAGTGTTTCCAAAATGCCTTGAAAGGGTTTACAAGGACTTGAAATACAACCATTTTCACACCACCTATGGTAACTCTACTTAAATGCTTTTCCTTCTTAATGGCTCTTGGCGTTCCTGGTTTTTACTCCCAGCTGGATTAGAGAAGTCTATCCAAGCAAAAGAGGGTGGCCTACCTGCTGCAACAGCACTGGCCTGGAAACTTGGTGATCTTACTTTTAATCCTGGTTCTGTTACTTATTTACAGATAAAAGTTTGGCATTTATTTGATTCCTTGCTTCTACTTCAGCCTCTCAGCAGTATGTGTAATATTGACCTCAAAGAGATATTGTGAGACTTAACCATTCTAAACCTTTCAAATTTTGGGATGGATAGAAGAATAGAAAAAAACACAGTATCTTCTCTTTTTATTTCTAAATGGAAACTTTAAACTAATAAAATATTTAGCTAAGTAACTGGCTGCAGTAACCTTTTGCTAAAATGTGTACCTTCAATAGAAATACAAAAAATATTACAGTAAATATCTACAGCTCAGCTGTGCATCCGACAGCTCGGGACGTGGAAGTGCATCCACAAAGACCTGCTGAAGTCATATGCCATACTTTAACATAATCAAACGTTTTCTAAGTTATGAGACATAGCACGTTATTGCCCATCAAGTCAGCTACTCGGATCGGCCCCAGGCAACCTCCCCTCCCCCCAAACTATGTCCATTGGGCAGTAGGATTAAATGGGCTACTGAGGTTCAAGAGAAATTGAATTTTTGCATCTTTGCCCTATACTAAAGATGCATATGAATGTAGCTGATGTTATATAATAGTCAGATAGCAAACCTGAGCTCTCAAGAGCCCTACTGACCTCTCCTGCAAAAGAGGACTGAAGAGAGTGTAAGTCTCTCTTTTGGAGCAATATGTGTTTTATAAAAAGTTTCCCAAAACAAATTTTGGGTTCAGACTGAGGACCCTATAGCCCTGAGCTCCCACATTTTTCTGCTTATAAATTGTAATCTGCACCCTCTTTCTGTTCTGTTTTACTGTTCCTACATCTGGTTCCCTGCTCCAACAGCTTCCTTGCTGATCACACTACTTTCAGTATGCAGTTCTCCAGCAAAGATGATACCAGCTGGGCCAGCTAAAACCAGTGATATCTTTGGGTCTTTTACACAGGCTTACAAGAAAGCCTCAGAAGACTTTATACCATTAAGAATTAAATGGTATTTTGTGGTTTTCTAGAAAATGGTAAGAATTTGGGATTAAAAAACAATGCTTGATTGGTTTAGGACCCTTGGTGATATCATTCAATCGCATTCAACACACCTAAAGCTGGCTGGCTCATTCTCTCTGTAGCAGTGCAGGAAAAAATAGGTTATTCAGGCAGTAATTTAGAGCTCTGGTACCTTAAAATACCTTCTGATAAATCTGTTCTTCTCTTGGTAAGGGAGCATGAGAGGATAAAATAAGTGACTAGCTGTAGATCATGGTCCTTCTTCCCCTAAAGTTCTGTTTTCAATAGTGACCTGAAGTCGTCTCATTTTTCCCAGGAAAGTACGAAGATTTGAAATGCAAACCTAGGCTACACAAATCTACACAAATGTAGGCTACATTTTCAAAAACAATTAATGTGTTTCATCCTATGACTAACAGTAAGAGAGCTGTGCTCTGAAAAGCTGTCTCACTTTTTGGGTGCCAGTACAATTACCTGTAAGTGGAGGTAAACTCCTTAGAAGTTGCAGTCTCGAAGTAAAAGTTAGTTTCTTGTCCCCATACACAGACTACATAGGAATTTTAGAAGCTAATCCATTAAATCAATTAAGTACTGGTAAAATTATGCTAACGTGCCTTAAACTGTAAGGTTTTCTGATTTTTATGTTTTATAGAATATCAGACTAAATGCATCTTTCAAATCCAACCTAAACTGGCGGTGTTGCATCTGTTTCTCACTGCAGGCCTATCCAAGAAAACCAGTACTGCAGACAGTATATAAAGAGTGCTCAGAATATCAGCATGTCACCTCTAAAGCTAAAAAATGGAGGTAAGCAAGGAATTGAAGTTTTGGAGGCCCCTGATCACTTCAGATAAAGACTAATACATAATTCAGCATCAGGGTTATCTGAACTTCAAACCAGAAGTTCCTCTGCAAGGGAAAAACACATGATTCTCAAGTAAACCTCTGAAAATACTCAATTCATCTATTTAATTTATACAGATTATATAAGTGGCCTATAGAGGACTATTCCTTAATTATGAGACACTTCAGCAGTATGAGCAAATAAAACAATAATTCGTATCATTACAGCCAAATATTTTAAGAAAGAGATTCTAGACAGATATTTCATGGTGCTGGTTTTTATTGTAATTCAGCTTCAAAAACAATCTCTTCAAAAGTGAAGCAGTAAGTGGATTTATTCCTTTGGCTCAATATTCTCTACTGCAGTAATTTCAGCTATGAAACAAGCACATTTGCCTCCTTCAGATACAACAGAGAGTGAAAACTGAATCTTTCCATTATCCAAATTTCTTTTTTTCCTTTTCTTTTTGAAGCTGCCAATTCATAAGGGGACAGAGGTCAGAGTTCAAAATGCTAATCTTACCCTTCAGATACCAGCCACTTGGGAGTAACTCACTTCTACTCACTCTCAGTTTTATTGCTGGAGACTACTGGCTGACTCTTAGAAGAGTTAAAAGAAAATGTTAGTGCAAGCTCAGATATTAAAATTAAGCTTCTTGCACTGCAGCCTTCCTCAGATTCTTCTCTCTGGTGCTTTGAAAAGAATCACATCAATTGTAGTAATCCATATGTACAACACATCCTGTGCATATACGAGAATGGTTCTTAGAAGCATATCTGTTAAAGTTAACATTTTCACTGTTGCTTCCACACTTCCATATAATTTTGAGAGTTTGAGGGGTTTTTTGATTTGTTTTAGGGGTGGGGGGTTTTGGAGGTTTTTTTGCTTTGGTGTTTCTAAGGTTTTCATCTTCTGTTATGAACAGGCTTATTCTGCTTAAATGTATGACACAAAAGAAGGTATTTTCAATAAAAGAGTTCTCATTCTCCCTCATGAAATGGCGACTTTTTATATCATTTTGAAATCCTGCATTATCTTTACCCTTAAAATATGGATTTCCGCTATTCCTTGTCCGAGTGATAGCAACTCAATTCTAAAAATAGCAAGAACACAAAATTTGAATAGATAAAAATATCACTTAGCACTGGTGTTATCCCCTCCCTCCATATATTTCTGCACCTCAAACTTGCTTCTTTGATTAATGAGTATGTCAGCTTAGCAACTCTGCTGCAGAAGGCAACATTGCACCAGCGAGGAAACCTAACTTACTGTCCTGGCACCCTACAAATCCATGGTCAAAATACATTTCAGTCAGGGACCAACAAACAGATACCAGCACTATGAGCAGCAAGGAACCACCCCATTCTCAGCTGCGGCTGGGAATACTGTTGCAAAGCATGGAAACAGAGCCAGCAAAGAAAGCAGCAGGATGAGAGGAAAAAGCAACAAACCCCCTCAAAAAACCCCCAACCAACCAAAACCCCAAAGTTTCATGTAGCACTTACAGCTTTAAAAACATGTGATATAAAAAATTACTACCATTTTCTGAATTTCCTTTGCTCCCAAAGAGCTTTCAGTTGTGTCTTCCTATTTACAGGCAAATGGCATGTGTTGACACCATAGAAATAACACAACTGGAAAAGAAAAATACAGATACTACTCTAGCTTCCAGATTAGTCATTAGATCTACATCATCATTGATAATGATGTAAAGACACAAAAAATAGCCCGCTCTCTTCCCTCTAGTTTCCAGGAGTTTCCATGGCTTCCTAATTACTCCAATTTCACCAGGCCATTACTGTAAAGGAAGTGGCAGGCACACCTAACCTGCAGAGTAGTCAAAAATACTTGAACCTGTATCATCCTTATTATGGTGTTTTTCCTCCACACACTTCTTTAACATAAAACCAGACCTACAGTGAGCTAGAATTGTGTTATCACTGATTCAACAGCAGTCTGGAAAATAATAGATAACAAATACATGTATGTAATTGCAGGGAACATTCAACTACTGCACGACCAGAAGTTGGGGGGTGGGAGGATGTTTTATCCACATTTCTTGACAAGTGATGGACAGCTCCTGAAACTGAAAGCAATAGGTTTCTAGTCCTAGGGGTATTGCCTTCAAATATGTCTATGTTCTCAGGGTAGATCAGTTTTCCCTGCTGCAGGCATCCTGCTGAGAGGTGAGGTCCCAAGCAAAACACAGGAATCTGACTGCAAGTCTTTGAGGTGGCAGGAGCCAAGGGAGGTTCAAAGACAAGGCTGGCTGGTGGGCAGCACCTCTGAGTACTGCAGAGGTTAGAGGTTAGTAAAGCAGGAGCCACTGGCCAATAAAACAGTGTTTGGAGAGCCCACTCTATAGATAAATTGGGGATCTGTTTACACCTTTCCCAGCTTTCTGAGTTACACACACTGATGCTTCCCACTGTGATCTTGTCCTGTATCCACCAGCATCTCCCTTCCTCGGCAGCTGCCCTGCTCTCTGCTGGTTGGCTTTATAACATAGCTAAAAGATGCTTGGAAACTTTTAATCAGCATCCAGCACCAAAAATAAATAAATAAAAGCACAACTGCTTTTATTTGTGTCAACTGCTGCAATAAGATCTGGCTTGTTTGAGATTTCCCATGACTGCTGTACTAATGCTGGGAGAATAGAAGCTTAAATTCCCTTGATTAGAGAAGCTAAACACAAAGCAAGCCCAGTGCCAATCACACACATGAAAGGACAGCTTTTTGAAGGAAGAAAAAAAACTCTAGGTAAGGTTACCACCATATTATAGCTGTCAAAAATCAGCACATACCTCAATTTCAGAGCTTAAGCTCTATACCAGGAAGAACTTGCCCTTTTGATGAAGGCATGTTTTGCTCGGTTTCCTGTCAGCTATATAGCTCTGTTTTATATAAGCACAAACATAATACACATACCCCCATACACACAGATCTCAACATAGGACAACTTTAACCACAGACATTACTGCCAGCATTGCTTGAATACAAATATATATTACTGACTTCTCTGAGGATAAAAGCTGAAGGACTGGCAGTCATGAGGTTTTTTTCCATATCCACTGGAAAAATTCCATTTAGGACATGGTGCTGCTTTTTCCTCCACATCTTAAAAATAACTGATCTTAGCTTGGGCTATATAAAAATACCTCATCCTTCATGGCTCAAACTGCACATGGCTGTATGGCTATCTGATGAAATGGGGAAGGTGAGTATTAACTGCTGGTTGTGATAACACTATGTGCTAGTCACATTCCAATGAAACAGGGCTGAAAATAAATTTACATGAAAAAAATCACTGATAGACATCAACAAGAGTTATTTATTTCTTCTTGGTAAACATCTGGAATAGCATGCTATTCTTTACTGCATCAAGCCAAATTTTGTAAAAAAGAGAAGTAATATCAAAGATAAATATTAAAGCCTATGTAGTAAGCCCTTGCTACAAAAAAAAAAAAAGGGGGAAGTACTCCACTAACCAGCATTTGCATTTTTATTATGTATTAATCTTTTGCTTAACCAGAACAATTAAAAAATGTGAAGAAAGAGTTGTTTTCCCTCTCCCCTCGATAAATATCGGCTACTAAGCATAGGTAGGAACAGACCAGAAACTAAACCACTGGTGAGAGGAAGAGTGCAGGGCCTGGGCTGGTGCTGCTATCTTACTGAAGCACCTCAGAAAGTTGGTTAATGGATGCAGTATTCATGCTCAGGCTTAACCTCACCACCTAATCACGATCAGGAAAGTTTTTCCCAGTGTCTCAAAGGGCACCATTGATATGTTTTGCTTTTGTTTGCTATAGTGTTGGAATGCATATTTATGGTAGACTGCTGTGGGGGGAACAGAGATTCTGTGGACCTCCCGGGACCAGAATTCCACTACCAGCTGAGTCTGGTTACAGGAAACTGTATTTATTAATCTTAACCATAATCTAGCAACTTCTATCCATGATTCCCTACTCCAATATAAGCATCCTAGAATACACACACCCTCTACAATCCTTCTCTCCACAGCACATCTACAGAATTAGGATTCTCACCAGGATTCAATGACAACTAATGCCAGGTGCCATTTTAATTTCTAAAGAGCATTCAAAATCGTTGCTAATGAGAGAAGAAAAAAAAAAAAAAAAGGAAAGGAAAGGAGGAAGCCAAACCCTGGATACAAATTACAACATTTACAAGCCAAGGGGCTCTATAGTATATTCCTAAACAGCCCAATATTCAGTTTGTAAAAAACACACACCATTTTCCTACCTCCAGGCATCTAAGAAACTATTCAATATATCTGCATAATTTACAGACAAAGATTAAAGGAAAAGCTGTCTAAGATTATCTGGCAGCAAATTGTTTCTATAGAAAACGTAAAACCTTTCTAATTTAAAAGCCAAATGTGTTCCTACTGTCTTGTAAAATACATTTGACATAGTCATTAAAACAGGATGCTGATTTCTAAATTCCATTATTAATATTATGATTTGACCTTGTACAAGTTATTTTTGTTTCTATCTACTCATCAGTAAAATGGATACAAGACCAAGGTGTATTCACTACCCTATTTAATATAGTCACATGCAAATTACTACAGCAATGCAGTGTATTTATGCTATATAGATAAATGCTAAAGTTGTAACACTTTCAATAGTTAAAAGGGATAAGCAAAGCAAACAGATTTGATAAGGAATGCGACACGGTACAGACTATACAGCAGCAGAGGGAATGCACAGAGTAACAAAGAAAAGGTGGAACACCAGGAGATATGCTTAATCATCCATTTGTCTGCAGCTAACTGTTTCATGTGCCCGACAGAATATTTTCAAATATTCTTTCTAAAAGTACATGCCTTTCCAATTTCTGGATTATCTAGTTTATCTGTAGTCTATCCAAGTTGTGTATAGCAATCTGCTAAGGGTAAGTACCAAAAATCCACTGTGCAACAAGATACAGACTCTTAAAATCTAACCTGAAAAACAACAAAAAAAATTGTCTTAAAATAGCATAATTTTCCTCGTACAGTTAAGTTTAACCTTCTATTGTTTAGAAGCTGCCAAGGTAGATACAAAAGCAGCTCAAATGTATCCTATAAAAATTATTCATGGAGGTGCTGATTGGTCTTAAATTTCAGAGCTCTTTCTCAGAGATGCCACGAAGACAGTTTTCTTCATTCTGGAAAAAAACAAGGCAGGACAGGCAAGAAGAAAAAAAAATCTAGGATAAGGATACTCTCTGCAACAACTGAAGGGAGCGGGGAGCAATGAAAGTCTCATATATAAATGCCAAGGATTCTACAACTCCCATGGTGATCCTGGCAGTAAGCCAGGAAAAAGTTTTTTCTTTCCTCTGCTGTTTGCAGCAACAAATCTTTCCTCTGGGGGAGGGGTGAGAGGGCTGGAACTAACTTCACTGCATCTGATAAGATGGCAAATTGTCCAGGCCTGACATTTATGGGGGACCCGGAGCTTCACTGAAGCACTCTGGGAGGATTAAAGCAGGGTTAGGCTCTGCAGTCACACTCCTTAAAATGCTACAAATGGCAGACAGATGAAAGTTCGCTTAAGTTTGATAATGATGATTCTAAAGAACCCAGAGACAGAAGCTGTCCCCTGTCAGGGAAAGAACTGCAGCTGTAAGTTTAATATTCTCATTAAAAGGACTTGTAAAAACCTAAGTATGCTCAAAGAGCATCCAGTGTTCAGATATTGAAATGAATTTCTGTTTAATTGGTTAACAAGAACTAAATCCCATCTCTTTTATGTAAGCTGCACCACCCACAAGAAAACTCAACCACCCATTTGCTTTAACTCTGTGCAAGATCATTTCCCTGCAAGAATGGGATGTTTCACACGCTGGCAGTGATTGCCTGGAGCCAGCAGAAAGGCTCATATAGCTGTCAGCAAGCTGATAAGAGTTGAAATTACTCTACAGAGCCTTCTTTAAAGAGGAGCCAAAGAAGCACATTAAATGAAAGGGAGGAGGGTCAGAAAAGGCAGCCACTCATGTTGTTTTAACGTGGCACTAAAACAAGTCATTGATTTATGCTTGCGTCTTCAGCTCTGTTTGACCTGGAGTCTGAACTTTTCTTCAGGTCAGGGCTGAGGCACATGGGATGTGCACAAGAAAAACCACAACAGCTTGTCCAGGTATTCCAACTGTGGGAACAAACATTGCAAATTACATGCTTTCTATGCACTTTTTTTACACTGAATTTACATCCTCTTTTAGCTTTTAATTGTCCACACAGGCTAAAAACACAAGAGGTTGTGATTATGTAAAACTTTAATTAATGAAAAGCAAGAATGGTACACGGCCACTATTTGAGAGGGTACCCTGTGGGGCTTCGGGAAATGGAGTTACACATTCACCCAAAGAAAGAAGCTATACACCACTTTCAGCAGTCTCTCACTGAAGTGTCTGGCAGCCAGAGAAGTCAAGATGCATTTTAAAAACCACTGATTATCTGACAAGGTTATTACACAAGGCAATATAATACTAAAGTCTTTTGTAAACATGAGTCCTGAAGCTGCATCACTGTGCCTGCACCAGCCCTGACCAAACGGCCTTCTGTTCCCATATTCTCCCTCTGACAGTGCTCCACAGCAGGTACCTCAGGAACCCCCCTCCCGCAGACACAGCAGGCATAAGCCACCACTTCCTCAAAGTACTCTCCAACTTCCAGAAGTCTGCAATGCAGGAACTTTTAAGCCAGAGGGTATATCTTTGCATTCATCTCTGACAGATTTTCCTTCTCTGGATTTCTTCATTCTGCCTTTTATGTCAATAAAACCCCCTTACTCACACAAAATGATGAAGCAGCGATTCTCACAGACTACCTATTAGTTCTGTGAGATCATCTCCTTTTGTATTTTTTTGACCAGATTTCAAATAATAAAAGTACTATGAGACATCAAATGAAATTGTATCAAACAATGTACAGTCATATCCATTCACTTTTATCATTACCTTCTTATTTTATAGTTCTGTATTATATTCTTGCTTCATCATCACCAATCATTCATTTTCAAGATGAAGAGTGTTAGGCTATTTAATCACTCTTCTCTTGAAACTTTTGACCACCCTTGTTCTATTACATCATTTTAAAGATGGGGAACCATAACTACAGACTGTATTCATGGTGCAGACACACAACAGACTTACATAGTGGCATAGTATTTTCCATCTTGTTCTCTACCTCTTTTCTAAAAATTCTTTGTATTATTTTTTTTAATATAACTGACTATGGAATTTATACTTTCATATAACTATTTATTACAGCTCTTAAGAATTCTTTTCCAAGTGCTTGCAGCTAGTTGAGAGGCCATAACTGCCTATGAGAAGGCTGGTTTAAATTGCATATACAGCCCTTTGTATACTGAATTTAATTTATCACTTTATCATTTGGCCATTTTGTACCTGAATTTCTCTGGCCTAAGGTGTGACGGTTCCAAATAAAACCCTTCCAAAAGCAGATAATTCATAATGGATAAATGCAAATGGTTTTCTGTGACTGTTAGCTCGAGCTGCAAAGTTTCTCTTAAAAGGCCATGTTATTCTGGTGTGCTTAACTCCTACACAGGTATCTAACTTTATGGAATTTCTTACCTCCAATCTCTCCACTTCTCTGCAAGTTTGGTTGAAATTGGGCAGTAACAGTAATCAGAAGAGAAATCAGCATGAACATTGGATGTGATCATAACCATGCTTCCCTAGAAAACCAGGATGAAAAGTATTCCCACACTTAAGAACACCAGCTCTTCATCCTTGTGCCATCAGAGCACACAAAGTCATCCAGTCTTCCAGAACAGATACGAATTCAGAAGTTTTATTTCTGGGAGATGGGGAGTATTACAAAGTCAAAAAGGAACAGGCACACAAAGCCTTTTTTTGAAAATAAACTTCTTACCTAAAATCTCTTCAGGGAGAAAGAATACCTAAATAAACAGAAGAACAAGTCTTCTATTCCCATTACATAGTACTTCCACATTCTGATTCTTTGCCTTAATGAGTCTATCCATGTTAAGAGTTCCAAGTATGTTGGTATTAAGTGAAGAAAAATATTTACGAGATGCCTATATATTCAGATAAATAGATTCACCTCACAAAAAGAGGGTGGAAAAAATAAAGTACAGAGGCTGAGATATAAGCTGAGGAAAACTTTCATGCTAGTTAAAGACATTTATATATCAACTACAGTGTTGAAGCATGTTTCCAGAAACTAATGGGCTTTCGGAGTAAAACCTTAAAAAAAACCACTGTTGCAAGGGAAACTATACAAGGCACAGGATAAGGTAGTACCAGCTAAGTTTTATTTTGCTTTTTTTCCTTTACCTACTTCACTCTTCAGGAGCAAGACAAAATTTCAAATTTTTCTCCGTATCATACAGGTCTGTTACATCTACTTCTTCCCCTCCACTTCTAGAACTTTGCTATTACCTGGGTGCTGGTTAGAGATGCAGAGAAAATGAAAGCATAAGGATGCAGCATCAAGTCTGCTGGATAGGTAGCTGTGCAGCTAAGCTGTTTATCAACTTGCCTCTGGGCACTTCTGCCAGTGTTTCAGACTCCATATGGAACTATTTGTGAGAGGGGGATGGTTCAAGGAAGCTTCAAAGAAAATGAGAATGACAACATTACTGTAGAAAACAGACAAGACAGCAATCCCAGAGATATGCAAGTTTCATCCAGACTGCTATCAATTTTAGCAGCTCACTTTGCAGAGGCTCGTTTTGACAGTCAAAATCTTGCAGTTTACAAGAGCTAATACATGCGAGTATCCAGTTTTCAGGGACATGGGCTGTACATACAGTTTTGAAAATATGTATCAATTTTTCACAACAGTGTAGACTAGGCTATGAGCACAAACTATTCTCTTTTGTGAGGACAGACAGAAAACTGGGCTGGGAATTGTTGAGAGGAAACTGTTCCGCAAATTTGAACAACAAAAGCGTAAGTTAATATAGCTGATCTCCAGAGATCTCAGTGCAACCAGGTATTATGTAGGACAGTAGAGTTAATTCTGATTTCCCACACTCAAGCTCTGCTCAAACCAATGAATCTCCTTCCCAGTTTATATCACATACTGTCTGATAAAAAACTGAGCAAAATAGAATTGTGTTGTAGGAAATCACAGCTCAGGTCATAACAGCCTCAGATCCAAGCAGATGATGTCTCCGAAACTAAAACACCTGTATTTTATCCTCTTCATGACAGTGTTATGTGATGTCCATGATAGGTGTACAAACTGGAAGAAAATGCTTTCAAATATGAGTTCTCATATAACTAAAGTGTAATGACTTCTCTCTAAGGGACTTCCTCTCTTCCCCAGCTGATGTATGGCTAGAAGTATCTCCAGAAACAAAGCAAAAAATACGCATAGAGAAAATTTTACTCATTACAAGCAGACAACCCATTTCAACTTGAAAAAAATTATATACAGGTATATGTAGGTGTACGTATTTATGTTTATGTGTACATTTTAACCTTGATGTATGATCTCCAGAGAATCCCCTGTAATGAAATACTGCAAAAAAGTACCTACTCAACAAAGAAAACTGGCAAGTTAACATTTACAGTAATATTTGTTTTAATGATGAAGTTTTCCAACTAAGGATAAGAATTATATCATAAGACAACCACTGAAACCAATGCAGTGAACAACAAGGCTCCAATCCCACAAAGGTTACCAGACCCAGAAAGTCTGATAGGTATGATGAATGCATGCTTCAGCCTGGAGAAATTCAGAGCAAGAATTTGTTCTATTTACCTAGAAAAAGATAATCTGAACCATACATGTCAGGTTACTGGTAGTCCAGACAATATCAGTGTTTAAGTACTTTTCACCGTATTAGATAGCTAGAACACAGAACCACCTATCAGCAAGGGAATTTCAGAGACACTTACACAGGGATTTTGCCTTGTAAAGAAGGTTGACAGGACATGAAATGTACGGATAACACGCTTAAGTATCCTCAATACACAAATAGAAATAAATTCATGAAGATGAAAGACCTTGTGATTTCATCCTGTTACTTTTACTATCAAAACACACAACAAAAGCAACAAGATGTTAGAGGAAGCTTTAGAAAAACACATCACACCTTCAGTCAATAGAATCACATTTTCCAATGATGTTCAGTGATGTTTTGAACCCAATGACCATGACTATTACAAACCATGTATAATTCAACAAAATTCACTCTGAACAGACTATATCTGTATCGTGAGCACTAAAATACCATCTATTTTAAGTTAATTTTATAGAGTTACAGAAAATATAGATAATGTATATATCATCTGAATTAAGGGGGTTATTCTTGGCTTGTTTCATTGTGAATGTTTAGGGGGTTTGCTCCCTTGTCTTCATTTTGTTGGCTTTTTTTTTTAACAGACTGGAGTTGTTGCCTGATTTCATACTTTAAAATTAGTGTTTAAGCCGTACATAATGTCAAGTGCATTGTCCATAGATGGAGAACACTATCCTGAAATGATTATTTTGTATTATTAGTGAAATGGCCAACAAGAAAATTAATGCACATTTCGACAGACTATTAATGTCAGTTTTAAAGCTTTATTAGGCAAAATTCCCTAGTGTTAACATATCTAAACCAAAAATCACATCTCTAGGTGTTGTAACACCAAGGTCACTTTTTCACCTCCTGGTTTTGGTGGTATGTTGGTGCTGCCAGCAGGCCCCATCAAAATGGTTCATCTGTGTGAAGGCACTAAAGAGAAAGGAGACCCCTGACGGCTGCTGTGGCATTTGCAGACTCTCAGGACAGAATGAAGCAAAGCTGGCAATGGAACGCAGGTGTGAAAGATATTTACTTCTAAATCTGATATTTACTTCTAAATCTAATACCCATATATTGGTATTAACATACACTGTGCAGCTTTTAGCACTGCCTAAGTAGAAACAACTAGAGTGTTGTAGGCTACGCCCTAAAAAATCATGTCTTGGGTCACTTTTTAAAAGGACCATGCAAAAGATGACTTTATCACTAAGGTTGTGTAAGGGAATTTCAGAAACATGGCTTCACAATTCTTGCAGAAATTTGACTACAGAAATCTCATGCATCTTGAAAAGTCACCTGAGGTCGGAGAGTTAATTTTTTCCTTAAATACTCTTACTTAATTCCTTAAATAGCTCTTACTTCCTCTATGATTTTCCTGATGAGGAACTGAGGCAATGATAAGAGTATCTTCTTACCTTTTAACAAAATATGCTCAGGTGCAATAAGATGTCAAGGATGAAATATCCTAGATAAAAATGTACGTTATATGTTAATACCCTCTTTACAGGCCTGACAGTTCATGGTCTCAGCTCTTGCAATCATCAAATAAGTAAAATTTCTCTCTCTGAGGAACTGTCAACACAGATAAAACATTTAAAATATTTTGGACTTAATGTTCCCCTCACATTTTAAGTGACTAAAATTTTTCTACAAACCAAAGCTTCTTTTGAAATAAACACAGACTCTTGAACTTCTTTACTACAATTTAAATACCATGTAGAAAAACGAAACAAATATACGCCGTGATTTCATCAGAAATATGTTAATAGATGTCAGTAGGCAGTACACTTACATTCAGGGAGAGCTTCCATCCCACTGAAAAGTGATGGCAAATGTAGATGTTCAGCATAAAGAAAAGGGTCAAATAATCAAAATATTAACATGAGAGTACAGTGGATGTTTCTGCATTCCAACAGCTCTCAGAGCAAGGCAGGTGTATGAACCCACACTCCCACTGTAAATAAAGGAAAATCATTGTAACACAGTACATTGTTTTACCTGTCTTTGCATCTCTTCAATCTGTCGCTGGGGAATACTTTGCAGAATACTGTACATTTCAGGCATCTTTTCTTCAGGGATGACAACAGAGGCCCTATAAGCAAAAAAAAAGAAAACATATGGCAAGGTGAGAAGAAAGAAATTCTACATTAAGAGATGTTGCCTGCTTTTCCAACCCAGAATCTTGTCCTATTTTAATAAGGCATATTGAAAAGACATAAGCAAAAACAAGCAGTCTTCCTTCTTTCAGTGTAACAAAATACTGTGTACCAGCTCCTTCCCAACAGCAGCCAGTCTGCCCACAGATAATGCCACTGAAGTCTGTAGACTCATCTGTCCAGACAATCTAACAACTATGGAAGGGACAGAGACCCAGAAATCCGGAACTCTCATCTCTGGACTGCCACTGATTTGCTGTCAGCAGAGATTTTTGGAGTGACTAAACAGTAACAGCATACACAGTGTTACATACAAAACAAGTAATTTTTGTCCATATTATCCCTATCTCAAGATTATGTAACTGGGCATAGTGCATACATAGAAAAATAATCTAAGCTCCTAACACAGTGTACTCAGTTACAGAGTAATGATATCTTTCCACCTCAGATAAACCTGGGAATCATGATGCAATATAGAAAATCAGCATTTCTGTGATGCAATATTTAGTATATATTTTCCTTAAAAGAGCCCGAATGGAGACCAGTCTTCATTGAATTCAAGCACAGGATAATACAGCAAATCTGTTTTAGAAGAAAAAATGACTGGCTACAGGATAATCAAATGCTCTGTCATATCAGACTCATTTATTTTCCTCTCCTATTTTTGATACATAATAGAACAAGGGCAAAGACAGAATGCATCTTACTCTGTATTTCACTCCCTGTAAACCCCAGTACACCTGACTTCTCACACAGATTTGATCCAAATCACTGAAGGCAGTGAAGTATCTTAGGCAGTGGTTCGATATACAACAGTGAGGGTACAGACCTCTTCCAGTCCAGAACCTCAGAGAAAGGTAAAATGTAGGAGTCAGCAATGATGACTGGGACACAGCCAGCTTGGAGAACGTCACTTAGCACAGCCTGTCCCAGGCGGGCTCCGCGTAGAACAACACAGAACGTAGACTCCTGTCAACAAATGGTATCCAGCACACAGATGAGGAAAACCAGGAAATGTTATATTTGCATCGTGTGTGTTTGTGTATGTATAAACGCATTATGTTTTCCTGTCCTTCCCTTCATAAAAAAAAACAAGTCAAAAGGAAAACAAACTTGCTCTGTGCAATCAATATATTCTGAATTATTAGCTAATTCAAAATAATTACACAACTTTATCTTTCAGGGGCTAGGAAAAATATCATAATTGGGGGAATAAGAAATGAGCTGGTGGGACAGTTCTGTGCTTTATTTTAACGGCCAAACTTCAGAATTCAGTTGACAAAACTCAAGGAGAAAAATAAGTTGAAAACATTTCAAAAGTTTAGCACAACAAGATGAGCAACAATGAATATGAACTTATTTGCTCATATTGAACATATAAACTGAATGGAGCCAACCTAATTTTCTTCTATTATAAGGCAATGCAGTTCTGCGGATAGCAGGGAAATAACAGATTTTGTATCTCGAGTTTAAAAGTCATTTGACATCTTTGATAGCATTTTCACGGGCAAATTAAGAAATCAGGGGCTAGATAAAGCCCTCATTGGCTTTACAGTTACATAAATTGCAGTTACAGAACTCAAAGTATAAAGTAGTTAACAGTAGCTCAGAAGTATAACAGTGATGGACCAAGTAATCTTTCCTAAGTGCAACAGCATTCAATGTGTCCCTCAGTCAACTGAGTAGCAGAATTAAGACCATACCTATTACACCCGACAACACCTACGATTTTGTAGGATTAGCAGCTATAATGGATAACAGGATTAGACTTTGACATTATACGCATAAATCAACTAAGAAATACCGATACATATAGAATTCAACACTTAGAGAAAAATAGCAAACTGCACAAATATAAAGCATGAAGTAACTGGCTAGGATTTGCACTTTGCAGAAGAGGACATTTCCTACAAAAGAACAGGCAAAGAAAGGGTATTCATGTGACAGCAATGTTGTACTGTTGAAAAAACAAACCACTCCACGCACAGGTAGTATTACAGTGCAAAAAGAAGCACAATTTAAGAAACCTGAAGGATTCACTCACTCTTCACAGTAACAAAAGACCTCAGACAGAGCAGGGTTCAGTCTTGGGCAATGCACTTCCAGTGGTAAGTAAAAGATGATTACTTACCTTGAAGGTAAAATCTACAAGGAAGGATTGACTATATCGATACTACTTATTCTGAAGGAATGAGGGCAGGAGGAAGGGAGCTTCAAAGATAAAAAAAGGTGTTGCAAAAAAGAATATAATCCACTTACTCATGTCCACAACACACTAGAAAAAAATGCCATGAGTTTAAACTGCAGCAGAGAAGACTTCTTGACTATGTTGCACTCACCCTGTATTTAGGGACTCACTGCCACTGAGGAATCTTGCTACAGATTCAAGATCACTAAATATATGCTAGTAGAGTTCAGCTACACAACAGGGAAAAATCCCAAGTCAGTATTATCCCTAAGTTTAAGAAAGAATAATTATAAAGTTGATACAGGGGTTCCCACAGATGAGAAAACATTTTTCCAGCTTGTGTTCCATGGCCTGAAGAAAAGGAGCCAGAAGGCTCAGCAGGGCAGCAAAACATCAAGATGGAACTAGGAAATACAAGGGGGTTTGCTGGCTCTTCACTTGTTTCCGAATGCAATCATAAGACCTGTGTTCATACCCATAGAGTACTAAGAACCTCGAAAATCTCATCCAAGAGAAGACTGCAAACAGGAAGCATTAACAAGCCAGAAGTCCAAGAGTCTGTCTAGTAAGACATCTGTAAAGGCAGTGCTGGAAAGGATGAACTGTGATCCAAGTCCCCCTTCCCCCACTCTTAGACAGGAAGAAAAGGAAAAGGAGGGTGTGGGGAATGGAAGAAGCTGAGAGAATGAACACACATTTTAACCACTGACTCACTAGATCACACAGCAGCAGGTGGAAGAGACTAGTAAGGTCTGGAAGAGACAAAAAAGCAAAAAAGTAGCCCAGATGTGGACACACATGCTCATCTGCCCAGATAACTATTTTTCCTGTCTAGACAAAGGTTACTATAAATACATCTCCTCACATCACCACTGTTATCAGCCAGACATTCCAAAGGGAAATGCAGGGCTCTGCAAAGGAAAGTATTTTAACAATCTTGGCATGTGCCAGCTCTCTTCTGAGTTATAAAATCATACATAGCAAGATATAGATATAGATTCCCTGACTTGCTATCCTTTAGCAATCCAGTCTGTATTTAAAGAAATAAAGCAAACAAGTTTTTCTTTTTTTTTTTTAGTCAAAGTTTAGGACTCACAGTGACCCTTTACTCCCTCTCCTCCTCCTCCACAGAGAATTTTAAACATATTTCCTACAAAACATAACAGGAGGGGTGGAAACTTTGCCTTTCCTCAGCTCGTTTGTTATTTTACCATCATTTGCTGAAGTTCAAAGACAGATTATATGCTGGTGGCCGCAGACAGAGCACAGTGGCCTATGGCATAACTCACTTCACCACACTGCATGCCAAAGCACCTCTGTTAGTGAATTGCCAAGAGACACAGGGGTCTGAGAACACTATCTAGTTTTATCTTCACTGACACATCAAAAGGCCTTTGGAAGTTGGGCCAAGGCCATGAAACACATTTCACCTAGATGTTTTCATAGCTGCATGCTGACAAGCCTTCTAGCTCAGTCTGTCATATCTATATAGTTTTGTACAATTTAACTACTAAGCTGCATACAAAAAATGTAATCTGACTAACTCTCCTTAAAGGTAACACTCTTTTTTTGGCCCAAATATAAGAGCATAAGCTCTTTAAAGTTCATTTTAACCTTCTATCCAATTAACAAAGCCATCTTCAGTTCCAAGCTTCATCTAGCAAGGCCTGGACTGTCATATCTGAGAAATCAATTCCAAGTTCATGCCTGCTGAAAACCCTTTCGCCAGCTATTTTGGAAGGTGTAGATTCCAGTGTTTCTCTCCAGTTTTGAAGTGCGCAACTTCATCTGCCCCCAAAAGTTCTTCCTCCCATTCCTCCACTGTAGCATCCCATTGCTGCTGGATTTGGCAGTACCTTTGTGTAATTTTTTTAAGTTTACATGACACTGTCTTGTGTTACTAAACCACCATGATCGGTCTCGTGAAGTTGTTATACAGTGTTTACAAATTACAGCATAGTCTGCATATAAGTTTCAGTACTTAGTTTTTGGCCCTCTTAAAAAAAATAAGGATGAAGTTAGGATATAATACCTAAGCTATCATAACAAATGATGCAGGTTTAAAACATAACCAGCACATTAATTAAATACAAGGAGGTACCCTACCACTGTTAAACAGGAACAGCACCACAGCTAAGACAGATGCCGCTGGGAAGAGAAGTCTGGAGGAGAGACAGCCTCACCTGAAGCACCTGAGGATAATCAAAAACTTGATTCTTGTAGCAGCGTTTGCGAACAGCAGGGACCCCATCTGACAGGTTTGTACATTTGTCCAGGATCAGCACTGATTCCCCATTCTCAGCCTGAAGAGCTTCCAACTCCAAGCGGTATTCTGGGTGCAGAGCCATTTGAGATGACAGAATGAAATACCTGCGAGGACTGAAAAAACACAGCCAGGTTACCTGACAGCACTGCAAGTTTACTTCCAAGACGTTCAAGAACACATTTCCTTCCGTCCTGGAAAAGCAGAGCAAGATTAACTAAATGCAGACATGCTGCCAAGACCGTATTTTCAGACAAGGCTGGAAAGGGTAATGATGAAATATAATTAAGTCTGGGATAGTAAGTGGCTCAACACTATTTACAATTATGAATAAATTTGTACTTGGTAAGAGTGCTTATTATACTAGCATAGGCACCTGCATTATAACTTCTACTATAAACTTAAATAAATATTACTTAGCTACATGTTAAATCAGCCTGCTACTGACGCCAGGATTGTTTGTACTTTTGTTTGGTGATTGTCTATTAAAACAAAGTAGATAGGACACTGAGTGCTGCTTCTAGTTTCTCCTCCCATATATGTTCTCATGAATTTTAATTGAAAAAAGATGCTGAACTGACAACTCAGTATTTAGTATTTAGCTGATTTAGTCTTGATATGGTGGCAGCAGCAACAGAACAAACTCATCTTTTTAACTATGATTCAGTTCTGTCCCTTTGGGGCAATATAAAGGCAACATTTCCAGGGAAAAGTTGAAGGTCCATACAGTGTACGTTATCCCATACACTCGCAACCCCTACCATGTTCCAAAACCATGAATATTTAAAATGTGCTCAACATTTTAAATACTGAAGTGTTTAAAAACACTAATTAACACCGGAGGTAAACCACACAGGAACACAGGCTCAAATTAGGTGCTTGCTGCTTAAAAAAGTTATACTAATACAGGAAAATAGCATGTCATGTAACTGTTCTACTCATCTACTTGGGTTTCTTTCTAAAACAGGTCAGCTAAAGTCAGACTGCTCCACCACTCCCCATTGAAAGGAACACACAGTGAGTGAGTGCCCTCATGCTGCCAAAAGAACACAGGAAGCATGAGGCCTGTACTTGGGATTCCAGTTCTACTCCACGTGATGCTATCTTTAATTTACAGCTCTGAAAACACACAAACACACACTTTATAAAGTCAGACCTCTCCTGCTGCTCTTCTCACCTCTCCTACTCATTTTCATGCTGGTCACTTTAGTTGCTCCAATTAACAGATGCATGGTATTTTTTTTAAACATTCTTTCTCACAAGTGTCCAGCTGCTACCAACTTGCTACCAGCAGAAGTGGATTTTAAGCAATCCAATTAAAAAGGCAAGTAAATCAAACCCCCTCAGTTCAGCTCTGTAAGAGGCCTTTAAAAACGGAAATAGTGATACAGATGAGTGATAATAAATGCATACAACCAGCTAAAAAAATAGGTTTGTTTGTGTATATGTTTAAAACCAAATTTTGCCTTGAAACTGCCATCATTCTATGCCACTCAAAATCTAGCTATCAAACATTGCTACAAAAGAAAGTAAACACCATCTCCCGAGAAATAACACACTAACACGGAGTAATGCAAAGGTTTATCCCAAGCAAGCCTGGATTCTGAGCGGTGTGTCCTCGTCCCACCCCTTCTGCACAAAGCAGTCGAGGCTGGGAGCGTGGCTCACTAATAACGCTGATTGGCCACTGGATGGAGCTCCGGACACCTGGCTGACAACACACTTTTAAAAAAAAGCAGATTGCGAAACGAAATCTGCAACACCTTAACTGGACAAAAGACCTATTTCTCTTATCCGACCCAAAATCAGACACAGAGTTTAGGTGACTACATGGACATGAACAATATGACTGCATCTCTCTTTACAACTGGTTGTATACATGCTGAAGCCTATCATCACAATCATGCTCTCCAGACAGGAATACAAAGCATGCTTTCACTCTGTGTCAGAATGTAGTAACACTTGAGACCACTGAAGAATCAGTTGGGATGCAACCAGATGCCGCTCGCTGGCCTGGTCCAGGGACATCACAAGCAGGGACATAAAGGGTGTAAGCAAAGTAAACCGCTGCTGCACAAGTTTGTCCTAATTAACTGCATTGTTGTACCTGAAGCAGCCAAGAGCAACAGCAAGACCATTGCCCTTACCAGAAAAGACAATAGAACCCAACAACTTTTGTGTCCAGCAGAGGCTTCTTTTTTCAAAATGCATTTCAAAATCACATTTTGAAACGGTGCACTTTTCAATGCACCATTTCAATCGCAGTTTTCAACTTTGAAAGTTCATATTCTCTACAGAACGCTGTCAGAAGAAAAGGACCTAAAGTTTCTACACTTGTAAACTTGATCTTCACAATGAGCAGACACACCATCGATCCCCATTGCCTCTGCCCATCTTTTAAACCATAACATGAAATATAAAAAGAATGGCCTTCCATAACAAGTTAAAACATGTCTCCCAGACTTCCACCTCCTCTTCTTCTGTAGAAATGAACGGATTAGAGAAACCACCATTGCCAGGGTAGTTCATTTCAATGCCTACTTACATGCTCAGAGAAAATGAGTGTTTTATTTCCCAACTGTCTTGCTTTACTTCCAACTACAAGGTTCAGGGAGGGGAGGGTTGTGTTGTTTGTGTTTATGTCTTACTCCATTACTTTAAAAAAATAAACAAATAAAATCAGTGTTCTAATTCTGGATGTATGCATTCCCATAATCATACATACAAGTTTTTATCCCCCTTTTTCATGAGCATAATAACAGGTCAGGCACAAGCAGTGGGTGTTACATCAGGCTGGCGACCTGTCCCAGTGGGGGTCCTCAGGGTTCCAGCTTAGGCCCTGGGCTCTTCCACATCTTCATTAATGACTTGGACACAGGAGTGGAAGGGATACTAAGTAAGTTTGCCAACAACAATAAATTGGGAGGAGCTGTTGGCTCTGTTGAAGACAGAGAAGCCCTGCAGAGAGATCTCGACAAATCAAAGGGCTGGGCAATCACCAACTGGATGAAGTTTAACAAAGACAAGCACCAGATTCTGCATCTGGGACAGGACAACCCTGGATGTATGGACTGGGAAACATGAGGCTGGAGAGCAGCCCTGTAGAAAGAGACCTGGTTGATGGCAAGCTGAGTAAGATTCAGCAGTGCCCCGGGAGCCAGGAGGCACAACTGTGTCCCTGGCTGCATCAGGCAGCTGGTCAAAGGAGAGGATTGTCTTGCTCCGAGTTCTCAGCACAATTTTGGGCACCACAATGAAAGAATGAAGTATAAAGCTACCAGAGAGAGCAGTTGGCAATTGAACCAAGACCATCAGCATTGGAACCACCAGCACTGAAAGCATCATCTATTTTAATAGCAAGAACTGTTAAAAACAACTCTTACAAAATTGCCCAAGCTCACCATGAAGTTAGTAGCTATATTTGTATTTTATAATCATCAATAGTATATATGATAGCTAATATACTTTTCCCAATTCATGGGAATTACTTTACCCTGGTCCTCTTTCTGGCAGATCCACTTCTCCCGACAACGGGCTGTAAACAGGAATACTGACATCGTAGCCTTGCCGGTAAGTCCAAGTGGAGAAGCCTCCACCAGCCAACAGAGCTCTGGAAAACACAAGAAAGTAAGTTTAAACTGAGAATGTATAACATTCAAACTCCAGCAATTCACTGCTTGTCATTACCAGAACAAGAAGACGCATGCTCTGAGGTAAGTTTTTCCCTCAGCATTTGTCAGTGGCATGTTTTCATGCTGGTTTTAGGTTGACTTGAGTTTTCATGATCTTGGTTTACTGCTAAATTGGATCTAGTCACCAACAGAGTGCTTACAATTGTGCATGATCACTGAGGAATGCATCATTTTTGCATTTATATAGGGAAATTTAATATATTGCTGTCATTATAATCATTTGCAATTTGCAAGCTTACATATCCTAAAACAATTTTAAGAAATACATTCTGAATTATTTATACTAGTTAAGATATTCCTTGATGCCTGTACTAAAAGAGGGTATAGCACAACTTTCAAAGTGTTTGAGACAAGCTATATTTCAGATACAAATCATACTACAGTAACATACGATTTTAGCATCTTACAGTGACTCTGGACTTCTCAGGATGGAAAATAAAATGAAGTTATTTGCAACTGTATTTTCAAAGTTATCATACAAGCTAGTGAAATTTATTTCATTTTTATATTACACAAAAATTCTATAAACAGAAAACATGGGAACAAGAAATCTGTATGTCACGACACTAAGTTCCAACAGTAGAGGTCGCCTGGGACACTATATGCTAGAGAGCATGGAAAAAATCAAAGACTGATAAATTAAAATGCAAGTCAACCTTCCAACAGGACGACCTTCACTGTGCCTCTTCCTAGATGGGACAACCTTTTGCCACACGGAAGTGCTTTAGGAAACAGAAGAGAACAACGTATCTAGAAGAAAGCAGTATATCATACATAATTCCAGAAAAAAAGAGGTTTGTTACTATCTCCTATCACAAATCAAGCTTCTCTGAAATATGCTAGTAGAGGACAACAGTTTCTCTGTTCCCATTTCATGTCCAGTGACCAGGTAGCATCAGGAACACATCATCCTAGTTCCAAAAGCAGCTCAGATTCAGCTTCTTTTGTGAGACTTCTCAAAGAGCTGATCAAACTTTCAGTCCTTTGTCACTCAACAGGAGGGTGTGCTACACTTTTGGTTGCCCCGAGGCTACTGCATCTGCTTAAGGTACCATACAAAGTAGCTCGGAGAAAAATATTTCTCAATTCCAGTTTGATTCCTTCTCTGTGGAAAGGAGCAGGACACAAATACATTACTAGACAAGGCACTAAACGAAAGATCTTGAGGAGCTGTATCCACTGTGGTAGCTTTGATTCCAGTGGAAAGCCTTACTGTCACAGTTCAGATCAGAGCAGGCACAGGTCTTGTCAGTAATCAGAACACACACACAGGAACAAAAAGTCAACACGAGACTGGAAGAGGCACCAACAGTCCATTAGCTCATATTCTTGTTTTCAGATATCATTGAATGAAATCCTTGGTATGGTGTTTGGAGAAGCAATTTTCGCACATATGTTAGACAATAGATTATCACTCTACCTAATTATGACCCAAGATTTTTCCCATCAGAACAAGACACTCTGGATGAACACCAGTATGTTGTGGCTGCTCTAAACCCCACCAGGTGTCCCACGGGATATTTCTCTTCCTGTTCCGACCTGCAGCACAATTGTTCAGTGTTCAAACACCATGATCACGCTTTGCCATAAATGTGACTCTTCATTCAGAACACAAACTATGATAGGAGCAAAAATCAACTTGAGAACAGGATGATAAGTTAAGTACATGTTGAGTTTAGAATTTATGTTCGAAATCAAGTGATCATTTTTAATTCCTTTCCAATGTCCCCCATCCCCCTGCTTTTGGTAACATGTACAACACTGCTATAACTAGGTCTCACTGTTGAAGCTGCATGTTCTATTTCTTATCCATATTAATTCAGTTACAAGAAGAGAGAAAAAAGTTGGCTTGGGTGTTACTGTTCTTGCACTTTATATCTCCCTTCTCTTTTTTTACAAACTTCCCCCCTCAAACTGGGAAACCAGAACCAGATTGTTTTAATAGGATCCAGTGAAAACATGACAGCACCTCATCAGCCTTGAGAAAGCAGGTGTGTGTCATGCAGACCTTTACCTAAATAAACCCGCAGGGAACCAACACCAGTTAAGTAACTCCACTTGGATTTTCACTGCACAGTGCATTAAGAGAGTAGGAACATTAACTCCTAATGTACTCAAGACAAATAATCTTTAAATTGCACTGATCAGCAAGGAAAGACTGTCCCTGAGCAACTTTTCACCACTTTTCAAATATTGTTCCTTCTTTCTCTCCATGAAGTGCCCCAACTGGCCTGTACTCTAAATGTTTCTGTCCAACTGCCATCTGCAGCAGCTTTCTGCCAAACTTCACGAGTCATTGAACCCAATTCACTGACTGAAACAGAAATAAATAAAAAGCATCTTAGTTCGTAAATTCAATTCTACAGCTACAGATTAGCTTCGCAAAAGAAATCCTTTCAACCTCATTATTCACCCTTATTATTAACCAAATTCAACAGCACTAATTAACAGATAACATAGAGCTTATCTTAAGTTTTATGGCAGGAGATGACATATGTTATGGCAGCTAATACCCGCAACATAAGCTCCATGCCCACAAGGCAAACTTTTACCTCTGAAATTATGGAATAAAGCACTTTTACACTGTCTTTGGAAACTGGATTTGAAGATTTAATAAACAAACAACCCCTTAGTGAAGTACCTTAGCCAAGAACTTTTCCAGATGTAAAATGATTATATAATTGAATCCCCTTCTGTGTATAAGGTCTTCCTTTACCTGGATTAACACTCTGCAGCAAATCAATAGAACACAAGTCTATTAAACCTCATGATCCACTACAGTTCAACTGTGTATGATCTCTCAGACATGTTGACTGTAGAAGGCAGGCCACGCTCCCTGAGCAAACTTCACAAATATTACCTGTGTATTTCACAAGTGATCCACAAACTCCCACAAATGCAGTCCTTCTGGAGTTGTCATGGCACAGTTCAGACAAGTCATTCAAAACCAGCTGAATTCTGCCAACATGCCTTTATTTTGGCCAGAAGCCTCTCATCCTACGGTGCTACAAACAACTGTCTTTCACACTTGGTTAACTACCCATTCTTTATATCTGCAGACATTCTCAAATTAAGAAAACACACCCAGGTTGCTTGTTCTGTTAGACATGAACTAGGAGCTCCAAAGTCCTCCAAAATCATACCGAAAGCTCATACTGCATCACTCAGGCCTCACCAGGACTCGGTCCACCACACTCCTGATTTGTTTCACAGGCCACTTGTCTTTGCACCTGTGACCTGTACAACAGGTTCTGTACATCAAACAGTCCAACTGTTGGCTGCCTACAAAAAGGAATTTCCACTTTTCTTTCCATCCCAAGCACTGTTATTGCCTCTCTTACATATTACAGCTCATGATCATACAGCTGCGGGGTGAGTCAGACTGGCAAACTACAACAGCTGGATGCCAAAAAAGACTTTAGTTTTTTAAATTACTCAGTTTTCCATGTTAGCATGACAAACACTTAGGAGAAACACCTACCAAAATAATGTGTCTCCTGCCTGCTAAGCCAAGGCATGCAAGGCCAAACATAAATGGAGATTTGAGATTAAAAAGTAAAAATAAAAAGGTTCTGCAGCATATCTACTATATTCAGTTAATAAATTCACTTCTTTGATAGACACGTGCATCCATAAACATGCAGTCCATTCCACTGTCAAAGGAAAATTCTCCTTAAGTATAAATCTAAGATAACAAATGCTGTAAAAGTATTTACTAACAGATTAACAGACTTGTTTACATGAGACTGATGCTTGACTGCCCTCTCCAGGCTAAACCACATACATACAACATATTTCATATAGAGAAGGAAAAAACTAAAGCCTTACTTCACAGTGATGTAATTACGATGAGCAAATTTATTGTTTAAACACACGCAGAAAAAAAAAATCTGTTCTGTTCTGGTATTGGAGGATGTTTTAAATTGTCTTTGCTGCAAAGAAATCAAGATACACTCCACAGACAATCATCTTAGCAAAGATCCCATATCTCAGGCAAGATTTTGTCAACATTTGGCAGAGGAAAGTTAACTTTGACCTTCAAGAAAAGCACTGGTTACAATGGACCTAACCCAGGAGAACTAAGCACACACAGGCTGGTGTATTAGAAACATCTTCAGTAACAGTATCTAAGCTAAATAATTTTGCCCTCCTCTTTTTCCAATTTTCTTTGCCTTACAAGCTTCTTTCCTCTTCCAAAAGTAAGCTATCCTGAAAGTGAAAACTGAGCTCAGAATGTAAGCCTTTTAAGTTCCTGGCAAATATTTTTAAAGCACATTTGCCAGAGAACAACTAAGAGCATTTGTCCAATTACTAATACAGTCTAATTATTAAGGTAACAAAAACTATTGTAATTTACCACAGTTTTGTCAAACAGAGCAGCTGCTTTAAAGTGCCCTTGAAGGACCTGACTTCTATCAGAAAGCTGCTGCTACAACCATCTTTGAAGTCTAACTTGCATCAAATGGGACATTCTGTAAAGCATTCATATTCAGTTACACACCAGATCAAGATTCTCCAACCTTACAGCAAGTCTGAGAGTTAAAAGCAAACTGTCAGCCACATCCCTTGTAAAATTAACGATGGGGCTAAACTATCAGATTTCAAAAGTAAACACCTCTTCTATACAAGGCTTTACTTTCCTTTTTTGAGAAGCAAGCAAGTCATATTCCAGTTTTGTAAACGTTAAGGAGCACATCCTTTGCTATCAATTGCCCTTCTGAGCTTGTTGCTTCTTCAGAGGCATTTAAACCCAGATCTGTCCATCACACAGCACAACACATACCTATCTCTAGGAACATCTAGGGCAGTGTTATAATCTGGTGGCCCTCCAGGCAGCATATTGAAGAGCAAGTGATTTGTGCCTCGGTCCCACCTGTGGCAAAAGAAGAAACAAACTGCAATTAGAAAGGTGTTCTCTACACATAGACAAGTTCTGTCAAAGCCTAATGCTGGCATTAACTCACTGCATTCTCCCCTCCTGCATTAACCTTACTTTTTTTTCCACTTTGTGTTCTTTACATTCACACACTGAAGTTTCAGCACATACCTGGATAACTGTGCGAAAGCCTGAGCTGTCTCTTTGATACGGAGGGCATTCTGGTTGAGGACATCTATGGATGGCACAAAAAGGCAGGCCCGGTTGACATCGTCAGTGTAGAATTCACTGTCAGAGATGGCTGTCAGCAGCTCATTGTATTCCCTGGAAATGGTGTTGCTCACCGACATCCCATATTCATCCACATACTTTTTCAGTGAATAGATATACACTTTGATTTTGTTCTTGGGATTGAAGCCACATCTATAGACATCGAAGCAGGTGTGCATCCTGCAGCTGAGGTCTCCCCGCTCGGGAATGGGGCTATCAGCAGGAAGCTTGACCACAGGCACATCATGGACGCTGCGTTTTTCAACGGTCCAGTCACTGGATGATTCAATAGAGTGAGGCCAGAACTGGAACATTCCTGTGGCAATTAGGCCAAGCAGAACTATGGAAAAGAGAGTGATGTAATAGATGCGATGCTTGGTTTTCATCCTTGGGATGAGGGCTGGACCCCGGGTGTTGTATTTGGCCGAGGCACACATAATGCAATCAATTATCTCTTGTCGCTACAAAATAGAGAGAGAGGTTTTAGGATGAACTCTAGAAGAGATACATAGTTATCACAATGCACAAAAACATACAGTTGGTCCTTTCAGGGAAGGGCCCTTGCCTCAGGAAATTGTAGTAGGCTTTCTTCAGATGCTCATGTGTCCCACTGGAATGCAGGATACCAAACGGGACTGCCACTTGGCAAGCACCAATTGAGGCTGATCTGCTGGGCCTGGCTGTAATGAAATGATGTGGGCCAATTAACAACCACAAGCCAGAAAAAGGCACGGCATGGGCAGAGAGAGGAGGAGGAAATCTCAGACACTGCAGAAGTGGTAAGGCCTCACAGGTCCCACTGCACCTACAACTAAGTGTATTCATGGGGAATGCTAATAAAAAACCAAAATGCTTATCTACAGGAGAAGAGAAACAACCTGGATACCTGCAAAGGGCTTATAACAGGGCATCACACAAAATTTAGGATCACGACACTGTTTCTAAGGTAAAGGTGCTTTTAAACTGAATTTCATTGGAGCCCCACCATATCTGATTAGAATGATGGTAAACTACTGCTGGCAAGAAAAAGGAATTAATTTGTCGTCTTTGTCAATGGGCCTTTTGAGGCATAAAAGTGTTCTATGAGCTGCCACATTAAGAAAAGCATTTAAATAGCTCACTATAGCCTGAATTACAGTTGTAATGAAAAACATGGCATAATATGAAGTATAACAAACTACTGTCATCTTTGATATTCTTTACAAGTTCCAACACACAGAACTGTGGTTCCTGCAAAAGACAATTTACATTAACTACAGAGTGAAAAATCAGCAAGCAACAGCTTGCTAAGGTTTTCAACTAAAACTTTCATAATAAATAAATTCAATCTGAACTCTCCACAGTGAGAGCTTTTTAAGAGTAGTAAGCATGTTTTCCAGAAAAAGAATGTGAACAGTATAATTATATGTTTTTCTTTTGAACAAATGGGATGTTTTCTTGCTTTGTGATCTAGAAAGAAAGTCTGACATGTCAACTGTCCAGTAGACAACAAATATGAATAAAAGAAGTATCAATGAACAAAATAAGCATCAATTTCGTTATTAATCAAATGGTCTAACAAATTGAGTTATGTTTATTTGGTGTTCTTAACAAAAAAACTGTTAGGATGGGGTGGCTAATACATGACTTGATTGTACTTACACACAGTAGCACTAAAATAATCTCAGATGCTAATAAACATTCCACTTTTAACGGCTCTTCTCATCACTTTACGTCCACATTCTGATTCTGGAGGAAGCTTCTAAAATCTCCTGTACAAGGCAATACACGCATGATGCCGTTATCAGGACAGAAGCCAGAATGCTACATTACTATCAGCTTTGCAACTAAAAACTTTCCATACGCTTCCGACCGTCGACCACGTTGGTCATTCCTCCTTCCTGACACAGCACCAGAACCACCTGTGTGATGACACAGGTCGCACGCTGCCGCGAGCATTTCAGTCACTCGGCAAACCTGTGCAGACCTGAGCCCGGGCGGAAGAACCCTCAATGGAAGCTATCTCTCCATCCACGGAAACGTTCTCTCTTGCACAGCACAATCCGCTTGGGCAACTGCAAGCACAGGACAAGGAGTACTCGCTCTTGGAGTACTGGAAGTGACGGGAACAAGACAGAGCAGACAGAGAGGTGGCAACACCATTACGGGACGCAAGGGCCGAGGGACGGGACGCAAGGGCCGAGGGACGG